>BCLG01004973.1:8135-31086 GCA_001602295.1 Zoysia matrella | reverse complement strand
CCTTTAAGAAATAAAACATGCCTAAAATAGAGGAGTCAGCACAAAAAATATCATCTAGTTACAAATGCTTGCAATAGGACATCATCTAGAAATAGCTATCTGACCTCAACATATTCTACTGGACAGAATGGACTCAGGTAACGTCATGGAGTAAGTTATTGTCTCTTAAGTACTATTGTGGTACATACTGCCCATTAAAAATTTATCCAACAAAGGTCTGCAGTACAAATAATTCATAGGTTGGATAGCTAACTTATGTCATGCTTTTTTGGTTTGTTACTCCAAAAACCATATGCTGAAAAGAAAATATCACTCCCTCTGATTTCTAAATGACAACGTTAGGATATTGTTAGCATCACGTGGTCCTAACCTCATCAATAAAAAACCAGAGGGGTAAAATGAGCATGAAATGTTTAACATACCTAAACAGACCAGAAAAATTAATGTTGCTGTATGATTGTTTTAAGGTATTCTGTTGTAATTATGTATGACATCTTTATGCATCAGAAATAGGCCTGCAGTACAATTAACGACATGATGCTTTCGTAGGCTTATCCCAACACCCATACGTTTCAGGAAGGGCATGTACCTGTATCACCTGCTTGTAAATGCATTGACTGAATACAAGGTGTGACACCTTCCAACACATACATCCTGCTGTTGTTATTAGGCCAGTAACGGAACTGGAACAACCACTCTTTACCATTGATATCCTGAACTTTCAAGGGGAGCCCTTCAGGCTGAGAGATTGGAGGGAAGTATGCCTATTCAAAACAATTTCAATTAGGGAAAAATTTTAAGAGTACAAACAAGCTATAAAAGTTAATTAATAAACTTTAAATATCTAAGATCCCATGCACATGTAATGTCTCTGTATCCGGTGAGGAAGAAAATGAAGGCAATTTTCCATGGCCAGCAACTTAAGCAACTAGCATAGAAATCATGGATCCTATGCAGATAAATGAAAAAAAAAGGCAATCAGACCAATGATCACTGCCAATGACTTACCTCAGCACACTTCTTCGGCAACACCAAACGGCCGATACGACCAGCATCACTAGCACTCAACATCTTTTCAAACAAAGGAGTAACAGAGTGTGAACTGTAGGAGAGTTAAGGGGATACTTCATAAAGAGTTCAATTTGACAAGTTGAAAGAGTTAAGAATGAAGTCAGTTGCAATTATAAGCAGAAATAAAAGGTTTGAAACATATAACATCTTGAAAAAATTAAGAATGATGTTATCTACAATTATAAATAGAAGCATATTTAAAGGGGGCATGCTCATGAATATAAGTAGAATACGTTGGATACTCTCCAGATAAGTGCTGAAGCTCTTGATCAGTTATTCTAGGCCAATAGCGGGGAAGCAATTGAGATCTGGCCTTTGCATCCATTCGGGGCCTACCATTGCGCATCTGCGCTTGGAACTCATTGTAGCCGCTTACAGGGTGAGAATAGAACTCTTTTTGCAACGAGGAGGAAGCCATTTGCACTTGCTGCTGATTAGGCGCAACCCTGATATGTTCTTTTGGACCATTTGCAGATGCAAAACTAGAAGGTAATCCAACTGAAAGAGATGGCTGATCAGATAGGTGATGTGAATCAAGTTTGAAGCCAGTGTCTACACCTGTAGAAGCATCTGATATTCCCACTCTCCTTGAAGAGAAAGATTCATTTTCTCCTCCATGGTGACCAAGGTCATTAACACTACTTGGATGTGGCCCTTCTCTGTGGTACAGAGCATAGTACGTTGGATCCAGATTGGTGGGCTGACCATGCCCATTAGCGTTTCTCTCCCTCATAGGCTGGTTCATGCTAGCTGGTGTTGTTGGTCTGTCATGCATTTCATCAAACTTCCTTTCAGGGGCATGAATAAAAGTGCGCCCAGGAAGTAAGTTTTCATAGCCAACAGGAGGTCGATCGAATTCATAAGCTAGACGCTGCTGCAAGTCTGACTGTACGCTGGACACGCTCCACATACTAGTCTGTCGCCACTGACTAGAAATTTGGCCAGCAGGAGGTCTCCAGCTCTTAGCAGGATTTTCCTTTCTATCCACTGCATTTTGAGGTGCATGCATAGAGGGTGGCCATACCGAAGTCTGTAATGCCTGAGAAGCATAAAGGGTCAGTTATTATTTAATGATGGATCAAAACATGAAAAATGTTGAGAGGGAACAATGAACTGCAAACGCCTGCTATTTCAGCTGTTTGCAACAAATGAATGTGTCTTCACTACAAAAATGGGCATCCTTCAAGCAACAAAGTGCCAGGTTCAGTAAATAACATCAGCAAGGTTTCACGTACATAAGTGAAGGTGGAACATCTATCATATAACAACACAAGTTAACTGTTGGTCTCCAGTAACAAGTTTTTAATATCAACTTCAGTAAATGACATAAGCAGGGCAGAAACAGGACATCAGCGATGTAACCTAATTAATGCTCCCAATCAAATAGAATAAGTGGATTGTACTCCTTTAAGATATTTCTATATCCAGCAATGGATGCAAAATGAATAAAGACCACCAAGCCAAAGAACAAGGAAGCAGACATAAGTGCAAAGCTGGAAGCTGCTCATGTTGTGTCGCACGCACTGCACATCCCAGATCTCATTGGCCCAATAATAGCAGATCCCCAGCAAAACTTGGAATACGAAATGGCAATGAGAATTTTCAGGACGTACCATGGAAGAACGGATTTTGCGAGCACACTTGGTACAGTCAAGCCCACCGGCGTCGCGCAGCTGGTACGTGAAGATAGACACGATGCACCCGCAATGCAGCCGCTGCTCAAGCAGAACACAAACAGAGCGACCGATGAATCAGCAGACATAAAGCACGACGGTCATGGTTGAAGACTGAAGAGGTATTAACCAGAATGCAAGCGCAAACACGTACCCTCCCGCAGGTATCGCAGTTCCTCCAGCCCCCTTCCTCCGAGTGAAAAGTCTCGCAGTATACCCCCTGCTCGAACTGCGAACTATAGTCACAGAAAAAACATAGCGCGGTGAGCAACATGCATGCAATGCATGCATCAAGGAACAAAAGGTGTCGCACCGCACGCAAGTCAAAGCAGCCCCAAAAAGAGCCCGCCCAGTTTGCAGAAAACCCCCGCGCGTCCTGAAAAATCGCACCGACGTGGCGATCACTCCACGTAGATCCNNNNGGGGGGGGGGGGGGGGGGGGGGGGGGGGGGGGGGGGGGGGGGGGGGGGGGGGGGGGGAGGAAGTGATTGAAAAGGATGGGTGGGCACCGGCACGTACTAGCATCTCCCGCAGAGTTCGGCGTAGACGGGAACGCGCGGGTCGGAGCGCACCCTCCACCCGCTGCGGCCGAAGGAGTTGGGGTCGGGGTCCTTGCAGTAGGAGTTCCAGCAGATCGGGCCCCGCTTCGCCGGCGGCTGCGGCCCCACGAGATTCATGAGCTGCTGCGGCGAGCCGGAGGCGGGGCCCGCCGCCTGCAGCTGTGGGTGCCGCGGCGGCTTCGGCTGGATAGGGAGCGGCGGCTGCACGGAGATGGCCGTCGCGGAGACCGGGGGGGCTGCGGCGGCGGACGGCGGGGGAGCCGGCTGCGACGACATGGGCGGGCGCCGAGCCGGCGGCGGCGAGTTCTCCGGAGGCGTGGGAATCGTGGGGGCAGGCGGAAGAACGGGACGACGAGGAATGGAAGAGGAGAGGAGTGGGAAGGGTGAGGACTGGAGGAGAGGCTTTTAAAGCGAGCTCCAGAAAAGCTTCTGCCGCAGCAGCGTTGTGACTTGTGAGTTGAGGAGAGGGAGGGATTTTGTTTTGTGACAACAACAACAGCGTCGTAGGCAGTGAGTAGCAACTTGCGCCGTTTTAAAGTCCGTTCGTCGTCCCAGTAAAATCCTGCATGCATGGAAATCATTTCTTCCGCGGATTACTCGTCGTCGTCGTCGAAGAAGAACTGAAGAAGAGGCGAACGTGAACTGATTTTGCCGGCGTGCCCCCCTGACTGACAGTTGCCCATTAGCTACAGTGGCATCAAGCCCAACCTGCCTCGCCGCCAAGTCAACCGGAGGAAAACGTGGTTCGATCCCCCCATGGCCCCATGCACGTTGAGTTCAACCCCAGGCCGTCGCTGCTGGAACGCTTCTGCTACCATGAGGACGTAGTAAAATAAACCGACGAAAGGGACAACCAACCGGCGTAGAATAAAATAGGATTATTAAGTAGTACTAGTATAAAAAATCGCCGATCCGACGTACTCGGGCGCAGCGGATGAGATGAGACGTTGATGAATACGAACAAGGAGTGCTAAACTGCTAACTCACGACGCAATAATTGGATTTCTTTTACGCGCGAGCGATCAGGTCGAGCAGGGGGTGTGAGCAAGGTTTATAAAATCGCTCAAAACCGAACAGTTCTGTGATTTTTGATAAAATCAGTTAAAACGGTCGGTTTTTTTTTTAAAATTTAAAAATAATTAAAAATTTGAAAAAAATTGGAAATATTAAAAACCGGTCAGCTAATCGATGAAACTGATAGATTTCAAATTTTAAAATCTGAAACCGTAAAAACCGAAGAAACCAGTCAATATACTATAACAATTTGTTTAAATTTTAAATTTTTAATTTAAAATGGTTTTCAACTGATTTTTACGATTTTCACGATTTTCGTTAAATCATTACCGATCGGTTTTAGCGGTTTAAACGGAAAAAAAAATACCCGTAGACGCGTAGTAGGGATGGATGACCGGGTGCTGGTGGAAGGGCGCGGCCGCAGGCGCGCGTCGTCGAATCGGGCACGGGGGATGGATGGCGACGGATACACTTCTGCGAGCTCGGAGACGCGGCCGGCGTGCACATCAGTACATCACCCCTCCTCGTCGTACTCCGCGACGGAGGCGTGCACACGCCACGCACCCTTCCATCCACCGACGCGCGCGCGGACCGCTGCTGATCAGCCCGGCTGGGTTCGTTCGCTTGGTGCCGTGCCGGAAAAGGGCAGCGGACGCGTCGTGCACTCGTGCGGGCCTCGTCGCGGCGCACCTGCCATGAAGGCCGCCTCCGCCTGGACACGGGTGCTGTGCTGCAGGCCTGCAGCTACCACTCAAACAGAACAAACCAAAAAGTGGCAGTTCTTGACAAACACGTGCCGCGCTTTGAGATGTGTGAGGCGAGCTTGCGGCACAGGGCGCGCTCTGGTCTGGTGTGCCGCGTACGCGAGAGCTGGGATCTGGTTGGGTCTCACCTGCCAGTTTCCGCCGTACTACGTCGGGATCGACCGGTCGAGATCGAACGGTACCCTGTACCCACCCACGTACGTGTAGCGCTGCGTCCAATCATGCGGGTTTGTTCCTTGCTCGCCGTGAGGAGAACCACGTGTGTGTGATTTAGACTTTCGGTATTACCAATAGACTAATCGTCTAGATCTAGACGTTGTAAGTGCTTTGTTTGGACTACACACTGGCGTACTCTGCAGGTGGGTCAGAAATGTCTGCGGCATACTTAAAATTTTTTTTAGCTTAAATTAGTTATAATACATGTATTAGTTAAAATTTTAATTTTAACAGATATCTAAATAATAAATATACGTAGATAATCTCAAAATGTTGTTATATATATGTACCAGAATTGATAGAGATGACAATAATTAAATTTTAAATATTAATATAGGTCTATAGACTGCTATTTTTCACTTATGTATCTAAATTAATATTTACGTAATCGGTTTAGGCATCTATTAATCGTTTACCTAATACTTTTTCTATTTAAATATTGTTGCTTCGCTTTAATTTTTAACATCAAATCCACTTAGTTTTGTTGAAATCTTCAAATGTAATATATAAAATATTTAATTTTGAACGGCGAAATACTTGATAAAAAGATAAAATTTTTAGTCTGCAGTGATAGAATATTTGGTATTTTTTTTAAAATTTTTCTCTCTCTCTTACGAGTCCATGTATTTACGAGTTAGACTTTATTTAGACTATCTATTTTTTTAACCTAATAAACTAGAGTTAAGTTTGATAGTATGTGGTTGTTTTTTAGTCATTTCGGATAAAAAAAACAAGTGCCTTGCTTTGTAGTTTGTTGACATTGTTATCATATTTATTGTTTTCATCTGTACAGCTAAAAAATAATAATTTTTAACATACTTATCGTAAAATTAAGGTAGGCCACTGACTACACGGTGCAGTGGATGTGTGGAGCTGCGTGTAGTGTCCGCCAATCCTCTCTGCATCCAACCCGCAACCCCGCATCGCTGTCGACCAGTGGCGGAGACATAGGAGCAGCAGGGGGACCCTGTGCCCCGGCAGCTACCTCCATGCCGGCGCTTTTCAAAAAAGATTGATTTAATAGACATCATTATAATTTTATAAAATTGAAAATATACCACCCCAGATTCAATTGCAGAGTTCCTCATAAGAGCTGTAAGTGACATGGCGGTCGGTGGTATATTAAGGGGTGTTAAGGTGCTTAAAATTAATTAGAGCCATTTGTTTAATTAGATCTAATAGTTAGAAAGATAGAGATAATTGGTCAAAGCTACTTTAAGCGTGGGTCTGGTACTAAATATTTGTAGACTCAATACTAATGTTTTTATTTATTTTTAATTAAAGTAAGGATAATTTTGGAACTTTTTATATCTGAACATTGAGTCAACCGTAGACTCACGTGAATATCCGGCTGCAACCGTTCAGGATTTGATTTTTACCAGGGTGATAAATGAGGATAAAATTACTAAACTACCCTCTGCTAAAGTTAATTAAATTTGTAATTAATTAACGGTTGTGATTCCGCAACGGTGCCGGCACCTAAGTACCGGCCAAGCATACTAACACCCCTTTATTTTCAAAAACAAAAATTTATACTCCCTCCATTTTTTTTAAGTCGTCGGTAGTTCAAACCGAGAGTGTTCAAAATGTTGTCGTTGCCGTACAGATTTAGTGTGATGTTCCATATCTACCCCTTGTCATGTTCTATCATCCGGCTGTTGTCAGTTTAGTAATGGCGATGGCCATGGCCCCTGGGGCTCGACTGCGTGAGAAAGCTGAGGGCAGAAGCGTCAGTTGTTTGAATGCTTAATCGCTACAAACATGTTGGAAACTTCAAAATAAAAACGGAGGGAGTACTTATTTGCTAAGTGGTCCTTTTCGAAAACTAGGGGTGCGCCATCTGCCATCACGTGCTGCTACATCCCTCTGGTCGTACCACTACTGCACCATGCATAATCGCTGGCAACAGAAGTGCTACATCCTCCTTGAATCAGAAAAAAAAGGGCCGCGCTCCGTGCATGCATGCACCGATGCACGCAACGCACCTACCGTTCGAAAATTCCGAGCACGCAGAAACGGCTACCCGCCCTTTTCTTGTTCGCTCTCGTCCCGTTGGTACGGTCAGGTCAGGTCCCCATCAGAAAACCCACGGTTGATGATCTCTTTGCTCGTGACGAGTATAGCTTGCGGCAGCACGACTCTTGGGAAAGATTCTCTCCTCGTCGGTCAGGGACTCATCAGGGTTACGCAACGAGCAGAGCACGGGCACGGTACAATGATGCCGCATGCAGGTTGGCCTCGCGAGACCGACTGCGTCTCGCTCCACAGGAAGTACTACGTCGGTCAAGGGGAGGCGGGCTTGCTTTCTTTACGACCGGAGCAGGAGTGACCCCGCGCGTGACGCCACTCCGCATCACGAGACGAGGCAAAACAGCGGGGAGCCTCTCCCCCGTCCGTTCCCCTGCTTGTCCGATCCACTGCCAACGCGCGAGTCTCTGGCAAGTTTTCACTTGCCCCTCCCGTCGTCACGTGCCGGCTGCAGCGGCGGCGAAAGAGAGCATCCTGCCGCCTCTCGTCACTCCTTCCTCCGCGAGAGAGAGGCTTCAGGGCGATCTCGCACCGTTTCCGATCGAAAACCATGTGCTGACTGACAAGATGCCAATCTTTTAGTATGACTTCGAACGCGACTGGATGCCATAAGGTGAATCAGACGATACCAACAGATCCGTCGTCGAAAATCTCCAGTGCCACTAAATTTATCGTGCTCTGTTACATAAGGAAGACTTTGATAATGACCAGGAAAGACAAATTAAAGTGTGAGGTGTTGCGATGCATCCGGGCATGCCCCGCCTGATCGGATCGTGGCATTTGAGTGTGTGTGTGTGTGTGTGCGCGCGCGCGCGCCGGATGGTTTGACGAGACGTCGTCATCTCGGGGAGAAGATGGTGGCCAGTCCTCGGTCCACGGTCAGCTCAACGGGCGGCCCGTACGCCATCAGGTGCCCGGACCCGTCGCCCCGCGCGAGCACCTCGCCGTCGGAGTCGATGATGCCGCCTTTCGAGCTGCTGCTGCCGACGCGCGTGCCCGGCTCGATCCGGATAGCCTTCACCTGTACTAGGCCACAGCGGTCAGCGGTTGCAGAGGTGTTTGACAGTTTTTTTTTTTTTTTGAGTCTGGTGTTTGACAGAGTTCGAGGAGAGAACCAACGCGCAGAATGCTGAATGCATGGGGGTAAGTCAAGTCACAAAAACACACCTTGAAGTACTCCACGTATGGTGATTCCAGGTACGCGCCGTCCTTCATCTGGAACAGCAACCCGAGAACATCCCACCGGGGGCAGTCCCTGATTATAGCTGCGTCCAAGTATCCATCTGAAAACTGCACGGAAGGTAGAGATTTTGATCAAGCTAAAGAGCAAACGGGACAGAGGCTAACCTCTGCCTGATCATGGAGATTTTATCGGGCTTATTACTTACTCCTAGAACCTGACATGAACTACTATCGGGTAAGGAAACCGAAATGTAGAGAAATTAACCTCTGCTTTTGGTGCCGTCATAGCATCCTCACTTGCGAAAGGAACATTGCCCAGCCAAACTGAAACAAACGGGCCGGTCAGTGACCTCCATTGGAGATCAGCTTCTTGGATCGACGGGCCTGGATAACCCAAAGTTTCACCGTTGCTGTCATTTGCTCTGTCTCCGTGGACACCAGTGACGGCCCCATTCGATGCACAGCCTGTGCTTGCCTCGACAGGGTCACCAAACTCTTCATATCCGGGGGCAGGAACAAATAGAACACGCCCGTTGTACCGTCGCAAGTTCAATACGCGGACAAGGAACTGAAATGAAGTTGTTTAGCAAATATCAGAGCGCAGCGTCAACTTTTACAAATGGGAAAAATTGTTGAGATAGAGAACATATATGAAGCCACCGCAGAGACATTTGCAACATTTTTTCATTACCATTTGCATTTATTGTGAGTTCAACCAATATATGGCTGCAGGTGATGATAACACAGAAAAAAGAGGACACACTATGCTAAATCAAGTGCGATAAAGGATTTTAGGATAGAGAGCATACATAAAATTCAAGGCGAGCACTTCCCATCCACCTATATTTTTCTGATTCAATATCAACATCAGCTACCAGGCCTGAAGTTCATAGATCATTTTCAGGTTTCTGAAGTAAGATTTATTGCAACTGAAGAGAAAATGACAGAACAATGTCCAAAAAGGGTGGCCTATTTTATTTTATTTTTTTGCAGCAAGTGGTTACACTAGAATACATACCCCATGTAAGCATCAGCACGCTGAAAAACCTTGTCTTGCCCTGCACGACAGAAGTAACATCAAGAGCACGTTTGTGACCTGTTTAACAGAAAGATGATGAATGAGAATTTATTCAAGCTTTTCAAAGGTGGGTTTTCCATAGATGCCATGGCTACCTTATGAATGGTGATCTTAAAAAAGTTTGAATTAAGGGAAAACAGCTTGCCTCTGATTATTGCAAACACAGCATTAGCTATCGAGAATGATTCACCAGCTGCGTGCAACAAAGATTGTGCCATTCCATTGCCAGTACCTGTTTCATATATAACATACTAAAACATGAGAAGCCTGTTCAGACTACTAACATCAATCAAGAAGTACAAATGTCAATGAGTACCCAAATGCAGCACTCTGAACAAAACAGAGAAGAAATTTCACACTACCATCTTCTTTTTTCTGATTGGAAAAGGAACGTAACATAATATACCACGACTTTACATCAGTGGGGTAAGAGAACTGCCTTGATCATTACCTGCCGGGATGATACCGAGTGGTACTTTTATTGCTGTTTCCCAGTCCTCCCTTTGCAGAAGACCATTAACTACCTAAACACAATACAAAAGAGGCACATAAAAAAAATAAATCCCATGTATCCAGCAATAAGAGATTTTTCCAGAGTTTAATTTCCGTATAGTTGCATTTGCATACGGAATTCACTGGCTTTGCTCACCTCTACTAGGACACCATCTCCACTAACACAAATAATCCCATCATATTTCATGAGATCCAGTGAGTGGGAAAGCTCTTGGGCATCAAAGCGATGCTTGGTCTCTAAACACAGTTCACAAGTAGTAATTAGATACAGTGATTGGGCATCCACTGACAATTCCAGATATGACCGATATAAACATACTAGATGACAACCTTGCATGGTGTAAAGAATACCAGCAGCTTCAATGAGAGGCAGGACTTCAGTTTGGAAAATACTCCGCCCACTCTTCTTTCCACCAAAAGGGTTAACTATAATGAACAGCCTCTTTGGCCGGCCTATTGCACGTAGCAGGAGCAACAGATAAGACAGATTTCACGAATGGGTTAGCATTTGTTCTAATTGCTTTGTTATTTAACTAGTATAGTCATATGAAAAATTGCAGAGAAGCACGACCTAACGCTCCCACCAGTAAACTACTACTCCTAGATTACTACAATAATGAGGTATGCAGGAAAACATATTTGGACCATCAGACTAGCAAATGGTGATAATAAATGAGCACACAGAGAGTCAGCCTGTTGGACCTGTTGGTTTCCTCTTTGAGAGCTACAGCGACTCTACGGTGACAACGAATGGCAATAGTGACACAAAGGCAGAAGAACATTTGACCAAATCTGACAAACGACCTACAGGTGACTTGCACATAACTTCAGCATAGAAATATCCGCCCTGCAGTAGTATCATGCTCTATCAGCAACTTGTCAGGTACCAGATAGATGGATATTCCTAGAGCATACATTTTTTTGAGAGATGGAGCATAGGAATGTATAGCAAAACAGTAAGTCTGTAAGTGCCAAGTATCATGCGCTATCAGCAACTTGTCAGGTTGATCTGAAATATACAAAATGGTTCGACTAAATGTGAAAAAAAAAATATCAGTAGACAATTCCAAGCTACTCCGTATGTAACAACCTCGAATCGTTGGCATGACAATAAGGAGAAGATGCTTTTCCGCAAGAGACGTTGCACAAGGCATTTCCAGTTTTCTACTGTTTTTTTTTCATATAATGTGTCTTTGTAGGTTTGATGCTTTGAGCATGAACAGAAGTTACAGAACAGTCACCAAACGAACAGTTTCAGACATGCCAAGAAAGATTTTGAAGCAGGAAAGTGCGCATAGATTTTGAACCAGGACAGTGCTTATGACCCCTACAATCTAGAGGTAATCATGCATTTCAACTTATCTTAATCTAGCTGAATCAAAAGCGAGCATAAGGTACTTCATGTCAAAAGTTCAATGGAGTCAACGAAATCCACGAGTCGGCGAAGAAACCACCTAAACACTCCAACTACAATACTGAATAAATAATAAAGCAATCTGTTATCTGTGTGCTGCCGAATCAATCACTCGCCGAGTCAAACATTGCACCAGTAATCTGGGAGATCATCGAATTGCTACAAGCAGAGTAGGGGAATTACCGAGCGAGGCGAGCCGATCCCTCACAGCGTCATCCCACCGCGCCGCGCTGTCCTCGCTCTCCATCTTCACCACCACCTCCCCCCTCTGCCTCCGCGTCCTCCCGTCCCGTGCTCCTCCCCCTTTCCCGCCGCCGCAGACCAGAGCAGAAGCCATCTCTCTATCCACACCGCCGTAGGAGAACGTCGCCAATTTGAGCTTCCGGCCCTCCACACGGCACCCGAGGACCTCGGACTCGAGCTCCAGCCGCCGCCCCTCCCCGCCTCCAGGGGGACGCCACGCCAGCTCACCGCCCGATAGCGTGGCCTCCACAGCCGCGCCGTTTACTCGCGCGGACGCAGCCAGGACCTCGGTTTGCTTCTGCGGATCAGGCCGATCGGCCATGGATGGAGCTCGCTTGCTTGCTGGGAACTAGTGGGAAGTATCGAAGCGAAGCGAAGCGTAGAGCCGCGGTGGTTTGCGAGTTTGGGAGGACGACGAAGAAAGCCATTAATATATTTTTCTCGTTGGCGCCTTTCGGTGGTGGAGTGGTGGGGCCCGCGTGTATGTACATTTATGCGTACGTGTGGGTATAGTGTGGTGTATTTTGCACGTATAGTTTTGGGTGTGTACGGGATTTTGGGGGCCCGGTTTTTTGAATAGGTCCAGGTATTTCAGAATATTCGCGGGAGGGCGTAATTGTTGACACTTTAAGTATCAAGAGGTTCTAGAAGCAAGTGTAGGCCGCCTGCTATGTGGAGTTTTTTTTATTTGACCTGCTAAAATTGGACGAATTTTACAAGGTTTTAAAAATCCGGGCTCTATTCAATTTTCGGTGCTTAAAAAATAGATCGACTTTTGCTACAGTATCATATTTGATTCGATCGAAAATCGAGATTAACTTTAAATCGAGCTGGACCAGTTTTTTAAACCCTCTCTTTACCAACAACAAGTCAGCCTTCTTACAGCTGATGCTTCATTCCGGGAGCTGAACGAAACTGGATTGTCCGAGTATTTACAGGAAGGGCATCAAAGCTACCTACACATCTTCAACAAAAATAAAAACCGAATAACTCGGAGGAGTGATAATCTTCGAGTTAGTACATGGACCCATATGGACGCTTGTGCGTCAAACTGCCCGATCGGTTCGGTGGATCTCGGAAGTCTGATCAAGAACAGTTCAGTGTCCAGTTGTTCAGAGATCAGCAGCCACGTACTACAAGAGACCATCAAGAACATAAAGCAGATTTTTTTTGAAATCGATCTTAGCTGAGGACGCCAGCGATACCACCGGATCAGACATGTGAACGGTTGGTACTTGCCGCTCATCCAGAACAAGGCTCAGGGGCTGGTCGTAACTCGCAAGCACGTTCTGCGACCTGGAGCATGCTGACCAAAAAATTCCTCAAACGGTGTATATTAGAAAGGGGAAAAAATATTTTCATCGATCAACGTAGGAGCGTGTTTTTACTCGACAGGAGTAAACGTAAATGGCCGTGCCATCGCCCTAGCTTTTTCAGATTTAACATAAATTTTAATTATAGTCATATTTAAATTTTATAAATTTCATATATTATAATTTACTTTATTATTAAAGTTATTTGAATCATAACTTAAAATTTTACATATTTGAATTAAGATAAGTTGAATAGTCAAAGATGATATTAAAAATATACGATAAATAGTAATTTAGAAATAAAGTATGTGGTAGTACACATGGACAATGTCATAGATATAAGAAATTATCTGTAAATATTTTGTTAAATCAAATTTACTTTTGCTATATATTTAATAGAACTATTCTAAAAGATGCAAGAGAAGTTCTTATAAATTTATTCTACTCTATATCTTGCAAGTATATTATACAATTAAAGACCTTTATATATAATAAAAATGTATATTTAGATAACTTAAATTGTTTTATCTTTTAAAAATGCTCTTTGATTACTCTCCGGTCAAAAAAATAGTAGCTTTGAACATAATATTTTAATATAAATTAAAAATAATTTTAAATTTATTAAGTTATAAAATTAGAAATAATTTGTTTTAAAAACACTTTCTTAAAAGTGTACCGATGCTATTTTTTATTAAATATTTTATAGATAATAAGAGTCACACTTATACTTTGAAGACTATATAGACAATTTTTTTTAGACCGGAGTATATGTTTATGTAACGTTGTCATTCATGTTAAGACAACTATACTTTTATTTATTAAATAATAAATTTAAAATATACTATTTCAACTAAAGGTGCACAACAAAAACATACACGAAAAGCACGGTAATTACCGTGCAGATTTTCTAGTTAAGGTTTTGAAGCTGGCAGTGGCGGAGCTCAAGACAAAATGTAGAGAGAGCCAGTAAAAAGTAATATAGCATTTGATTGAAATTTAAGTAGCAAAAATTTAAAATTTAAACAGCAATGCTTTCAAGCAGTGGCGGAGCTCAAGACAAAATGTAGAGAGAGCCAGTAAAAAGTAATATAGCATTTGACTGAAATTTAAGTAGCAAAATTTTAAAATTTAAACAGCAAAATTAGTATTTTCCTTAGTAAATGGTGAAGATTAGGGGAGCTATGGCACCCCCTTCGGCTCCGCCAGTGCTGTCAAGTTACTGTGCATCTTTGTCTTAGTAGCTGCCGCGTTGGGGTAACACCGAACCAGTTAGCTGCGACTGTACACTGTACTGTACCCGTGTTCATCATCACGGCGACCAGAATGCGGCGTGCCGTCGTCGTTCCGGGGCCGACGTGCCTTCCGTCCACAGGAACGCGGCGATCCCCGCCGTTGCCCCCACGACGGACCAGAAACTGGCGTGTCGTCGATCGTCGTTCCGGGGTCGATAAAAAAAAAAAACACTTGGCTACTCCTGGCGGTCCTCCCCGTCGTCGTCGTCGTCTCGTGTACACCGATGTTATAATTGATTCCGTACGCCTGCCGGCATGTCGCGGGACAACGCAAGAAAACGCGGGAATTAGACCTTTCGCTCCACGAATATCCTGATCTGGGTTGTACGTACGAGTAGCACTTGCGATCCACAGCGATGACACGAGCAAAACAATTGCACGGACGTTGCAGGGTGGCGTTTATTTTGGATTCCGGAATAAGGACGTCGACGTAAATGAAAGACTTTTGCACCTTGTAATTTCGTTTTCATTAAGAAAAAAACCGGGGCAACAGCTTAGGAAAAAGAGACGGACAGCCTTGAGCTTTGAAGCTAATGCTGTGCTCCAAATAGGTAGGTTGCTGTAAGAATTACCTTTGCGACGTTTGCGTAAGAGAACTGGATATTGAATGGGTGAAAGGAACACTCCTCATTTCATTTTCTCAACAGTAACCGGTAATCCATCCGTTCTTTAATTGTCGCGGTTCACTTTTAAATTCAACTTTAACCATTCATTTTATTCAAAAAATTTAATAAATTATATATATTTTGATACAATTTGATTTATCATTAAAGTTATTTGAGTCACAACTTAAAATTTTACATATTCGAACAAATTTTTTTAATAAAATGAATGATTAAAGTTGATTGTAAAAGTTAACAATGATATCAATTTAATAACAGAGAGATTAGGACGGTGTCCATCCAAACCGGTGAGAACAAGAGGTTAAGTGAACGCAAGCTAAGAAACTAGTGTAAGTGCAGTACGATGCGTACAAACGATACATTATTAGTAGTCAAAGTGATAAAAGTAGTCAAAATGATAAAAATTTGACTTTAATTAAACAAAAAATAATTATATTTTAAAACGGAGAGAGTACAACTGATATTGCTGCCGTCAGGGAATAAGCACAACTCATCTTCCACAACCGAAAAGATCATTCGGTTCTTAGCCGAAAGGGAAAGGGAACAAAAAGGACTCTGTCGATCGTGTTACTCCTCTTTCGTCACAACAATCCATTTCAGCAAACATATCTTGTCTGCAAATATCATATATGGTATATTTCCCATTGGGAATATGCTTGAACACTCTTCACTGGGAAGTGGGAAGGTGCATCAATCATTGGGTCACCCCCAGCCCCGCAGGCTCATATGATTAGCTTAACGGCAGCCTTGCGCAGCACATGAAAAATATAACTTGGACACTGAAACTTTTCGCTACCATGGCAGATTATAGGGAATTGCACAATTGATCTTGCAAATTGCAGTGGATCAGGTTCCAAAACCAATCAAAGACGGACGATAGAAACTCACGGAACTTAATATGCGTTACTATTATCAGGCAGCATGGCACACAATTCCACTACTCGTGGAAAGTAAGAGCAATCTGCCTTCTTTTTTCTTTATTTTTCTGACACACAAAAATTATTGAGTTGCATGCACCAGTTTATCTCCAACACTCTCTCTCACGTACAGCTAGACGTAAATATGAAATAAAAGTAGACTATAATTTATTTTAATAAATTATGTTCGTTAAGATTCAAACTTTGAGACATCTTGCTCTAATATCATAGGCGCACAAAATTTGGCTTACCGCTGAAGTTTCAATCATACAAAGACTTGGGCCGATTGAACCCTTGACCTCTTGCTCTTTGCTTTCTGGACCTTCTCGGCATGTTCATTTTTTGATATGGCTTTGGCAATGGCTTTCATTTTCCTCACATTTTTTGACCTTTTTATCTGGACCTCTTTCTTTATTTTTCTGGTCAAAAGAGGAAAATACGAGCACACAACAAATAAGGTAGTTCCCACCAAGTGTTCATGGTTCGACATGCAATTGCAAAGGTAGTTCCCTTCGCAAGAGTGTTCATCGTAGCAATCAGTTGATTGTTTCCTCAATGCGGGTATAAAGATCATGCAGAACAGCAACAATGTTCGCAGAACCCATCACATAGGTTTTACGAAAACTGCACCTGACTATGAAAACAGACATAGAACGGCAGCCAAGACATCAGCCGCAACAATCACTCTGCCCCAACGGTCACCTCGCGAGGGAGGCGACGCGCATGGCAAACCTGCCCAAATCCACAAAAATCCACTCAAATCCCAGCACAAATCTCCCTAACTAGGTCGCTTCCACCTCTAAGAGTCAGATCTACTGGAGGCCCGAGGGATTGCAACAGGAGAAGCGCTCAAGTAGCAGGCTCACCGATAGAAGAGGAGTTTGGGGATGGAGCGTTGGTTCCCAAGCGGGACTTCTCTTGGTCCAGATCCTATGCGAAGGTGGTGCGAGGAACGCTCCCCTTAGTCGTCCAGGAGCTGTCCAACACGCCGCCGATGGCTCCATCGTCGGATAAGCTCCCCTTGGCCGTACAGGAGCTGTCCAGCGCGCCGTCGACGGCTCCATCGTCGGATGCGAAACTGATGACCCCGAAGTTCCAGGTCAGTACAACAGGCCCTCCTTCCAGATCTTATGTCGAGGTAGCCAAATCCACTTGCAGACCGATGGATCCAAAGTCTCACCTCCATGTTGCCACCTCTTCGGCATTCTCACCAGTGTTTTGCCAAAGCGGGAAGTGCCACGTGAGTAGCGCGGACTCATCACGTAGCTCGGACTCATCTCTGTGCCGAAGGGGCACAGCTGCACGTCAAGCTGTGTTGCACATTCTTTTCGAAGGATGGCAACAGGTGCGTCCGAGATGCCGCAGGCACAGTGGAGGACCCTGGTCGAAGTTTCGAGCTTCTGGGCATGTGGCAGAGTGCTCTGCATCTATCGACCGTCAGGCCACCTTCTTAAGCAAGATGCAAGGGAAGTGCTTCAACTGCCTCGCCTCTGACCACAAGGTTCATGCTGCAAATATCTGACTCGATGCTGGCTATGCCACCATTCAGGTCACATTTCATACGGGTGTCAGTCTCGCCGGTGGCAGCCGACCTCTAGCTGCTTCAAACCCGTCGTCAAGCCGGATAGCTCTATTGAGCTACGCCTCAGTGTGTTCCAAAGGTTGCAGTGGAAAGGACATAAGGGTCAGTTGGGGGACTGCCCTCCCCATAGTAGATATGGCGATGAATCATGGAGAAGTTGGCAGCAGATCTGTGATCATCAGTTATCCCTGGAGCATCATGTTGATCATCGAGTTTGCTCAGCTGCACCAAGTGGCAAAGTCAATGCCAATGACAAAAGTGTTGACGCTTCTTGTGCTAAGATCTCAGAAGATGAGGCGGCAACAATGCCTGCTCTTGAAGATCCCCTCCAAGTGTTCTTTCAGCCCACTAAGCATTCAAGAGACTTACTAAATGATCCAATGATTTGGGAGGCGACGCTTCTATGTTCCAATGGTGCTAACCCGCAGCCAAAGGGGGGTGTTCCAATCTCAGAGGTAGCTGTTGGGATCCTGCAGCCAGACCAGCAATTTTTCAAGGAGCTAGAAACTGAATTTGACAACTAGAACAACATAGAGAAAAGGCTAAATCTGTATTTCAGTGACCTTCATGGGTTCCCTAAAGACGCAAGAAGTCAGGCAACTTTACAGACCTCTCCCGTTAAAATCTTGGATGGTTTTCAGACTCCATTAAAAATTAGAAGTACAGCAGAGCAATTGATTGGGCATCAATTGATCAAAATCTTGAGAACCTTCAAGCATAATGGGGTACCTCCTCTGTCTCCCTCTACACTTCAAATTGTATCATCCAAGAAAGAAGCTGTTGTTGTAGGTACGAAGGACAATAGTGTCGCAACCAAAGATTGAAGAAAAATCTTGCATCAAGGTGGTTCGAGATATGTTGACAAAGAAATGGTTCTTTATTAAGAAAGCTAAGCAGTGGGATGATTTGTTTATACAGCAGCACCTGAACATGAACAAGCAATCATTCAAAGAGTTTGTGAAGGCAATCAAGGTGCTAGTCAAGATGGACAAGATCTTGTGTTAGTTCCTTCATCTGCTCTTTGGACCCTGCCTGTCTACCGGTTCCCCCTAGTTGTCGAAACCATCAAGCATTCCAAGATAAGTAGTCGAAGTTGTTGATGAGTAGTGGGTTGTCCTTTGTTGTTTTTCTTTTGTTCTGTTTCTTTATCCGGACTTGGTGATGACCATGGTTTGGGTCTGACTATATGTTGAGTTAGTCTATAAAACTATAGGTTGTATCTCTCTAAACTTTTTCCTTAATGAATGACAGCGCTCATGTCTTTTTTTTTTTTTAAAAAAACGGCAGCCAAGTTGCTCACCTGTTGATCGAACCGAGCGCAGTCGATGCTGGCGACAACCGATTCCCCTCGGACGTATCCATCGCTGCAGAACAAACGAGAGAAAAGCATGATCCGATCCATCTTAACTACGGAGTCGAACACAACAAGGCTAAAACCATGAATTCACTGAAACCTCTGACAGAAAAAAGCGGTAATTACGTTGGGCAGCTTCCGCGGCGGGGGCGCCCTCGGAAGTGTCCATGGCTTCAGGGTCGCCGCCACTCTTGGCCTTGTTCTTCTTGTTCCGGTTCTTCGCCATGGCTGCGCCGTCTGCTCGCGCTTCTCCTCCGCCCTCCTCTAGGGTTTCTCGAGGATTTGGCGGTCTGGGCCTCTGGCCTCTGGCGAACTCTGAATTCTGAAACAAGTGCTGCAGCCTGCAGGCTTTGTTTGCTTGGCAGCTTGGGGAAGCTTGGGAAGAGTCACCGACTCGCAACAGTGAAGAAAAGTCGCCACAATGTATAGCGGGCCGTGATGGGGTAACAATCCAGGCTGGGCTATACGCGGGCCTCTTCTTGCAGTCCCTGTTTGGGCCTTTCCTTTTCCACACAGATCTCCCTTCCTTGCTTTTCGGCTGGCTCTTCAGGAGACGGCTGCCAAGTGGGCATCTGTAGAGAACGAGAACGAAGCCTGCTGTGCAGGCTTGCCGTCGCGGATGGCGGATCACGCGTTCACGCTGCACGAGGTCCATATGGCGAAACATGTTGGCTGCGTGGCTGCCACGTGAGTTTTTGTTTGACTTTTTCAGCCGTTCAGAAGGCACTGCAGCATGACCAGACAAGTAACAAGTCCAGCACTCCTAGGCGAGATATTCTGGGGACATGTATCCCAATCAAACTCCGGGTACCACCGTTGGGCATGTATCCCAATCAAACTCCGGGTACCACCGTTCTCTGCCCCGGCGAAAACGGCAGCCGAGGACGGCGGAAACGGCGACAACGCAAGCTTAGGCTGCATGCAGCATGGGGGCATGGCTCCATCAATCGTTGCAGTGCGCTCCAGATCAGCGGTCTCCCGCTATATAATCTGGCCTGACCGCGCCAAGCCGACGTCCTTCGACTCACCAGGTAACCTCTCCTTGGTCTGGTACTGTGAGTGCGCTGAGCTGCTCGTGCTCCACCACCGCCCCGACGCCACCTCGCGCGTTCCAAACGGCACGATCCGCTGCGTCGCTTTCGTTGCGACCAACCAAACCCAGAAGCAGCAGGAGCTGCGGCAGGAGAATGGCGAAGGATGGATAGATGGCACGTAACGTGGTGCGCTTTCAGGGCCACGCTGGCCACGCCCCTCGCGCACGCACGCCACGGCCGGCCGGCCAGCCGGCCTGCCGGCCACGACAAGCGCAGGCGGCAAAGCTAAGCAACGCTCCCGAGCGTACGTACGTAGCGCGGCCGAGTGGCCACACGCTGCCGCGGGATCGGAGCTGTACACAGATACCCCCTTGTAAAGATATAAAACCGCGGCGGCACGGCGCGTGACGGCGACAATTCCTGTCAGCGTCAATTTCTGGGGCTTTCGGCAGCTCCAAACCAAATAGAACAACAATTTCACATGGTGCGTTCAGAAGTCTATGGTGGCGGCTGCAGCTTGGCACAGTAACGTATCTTGTAGCTGCAGTCCCAGCTACGGAACGGGGCCATACACGATTCGACAAATAACTTTAAGCTAGTATGGTGGCAGCAGCAGCACTGCAGAAAACAAAGGAGTTGGGAGCTACAAGCAACAGATACGCGCGCTCGCAGAAATAGACTCAACGAAAGGATCAGCCAGCGCACGCGCTGGATGATGTGGTTGGAATGGTTGGACGTCTCCCTGCCCTTGCCCTGCCGTCCCGGTGCGCCCTCACTTGCACGCAAGGTCTGCGATGATGGCGAGCCTGCCTCATGGTCCCTTTATCGTTTGTTAGCCACGGCAAAGGAGTCTAGTGTTAATTTTCAGGGGTCTTCATCATGGCGCGGCCACTATGATCCCTTGATCATTGAGCGAAGTCGAGCGCTAGTTGGTGTGTCTCAATTTCTACTCCCGTGTTTGCTGAGGAGTACTTATTTTATTTTGGTAGTCTACCTAAAGTTCTAGTACATCTAGTAGTCGTAAAGGCATTGCTACTAAAAGATCTTGTGGGCTAAATTCTGCAAAGTGATCATGCATGTTAGTACCCACCGCTTCCTTTTGGAGATTTGTAATCGGATAAGCACGGCTAGGAGCTGCTATCACGCGCCTGTTTATGGAACCTTGGATTATGACGCCTGGACTACACAATCCATGGTGGGACATTACGAGGACTTCGTGCTTTGAGATACTATTAGGTGTAGCGAATCCAACGGCCGTCACCTGAGAATTGAGATCTGCAACCGAAGGACACGCCCACGCATGGTAGCGTAGGACCTGGACTCGACAGCGGCGAGGAGATCCGCGCTCGTTTGTTTCTCCGCTGCCGAGCAGCAGCCTGGCCAATGGAACAGCGGCTCTGCATGCAGTTTTACCAGACTCCCCCTCATCGTATGATTTTTTTCGAAAGATACTCATACTATGATTTTCATCCTTGACAAAAGCAAAGCCGATTAAAGCAGTCCAAGCAAACACACAAAAAAAAGGCAGTCCAAGCAAAGGTACGTAAAGATAGTCTCCAACCATATTATTAACCGCTCCAAAGCAGTTTACCCCCTTTTCTAGACACTGCTACGTGTTCCCGGCCATTCTGCTTGATCATGCCATGCAAAGCAGCTGGTCTGGCAGCTCCGCCACGCTCATCGGACCCTGCCTGTCTGGTCTCTGGTGTGCATCCATACGCATCTCGCAATGGCAACAGCACGTGGGGATGACGCTGTCGTACGTAGAAACGTGAGTACGTATGGACCATGGTCTACCATGCATTATACGGTGGCCTTATAGTAGTGTTTAAGATGATGAATTTGATGATGCGTACACGTAGACTTCGAAAAAGGGAGTACTAGCAAGGACAGACACTTGTCTACTCTGAACGCCATACTCTGCTTCGGTCTCCCAGCGCTGCCAAGGATTAAAAATTTCTACTACTCCTATTCGATGCATTCTATGCCGGCAGCGAGCTGGCTCTGACATTTGACGCTGAAAACAAAACAAAAGGAAGTGTACTGTCACTGGCAGGAATTTCAGCGTGAACTACTACAATCTACTATTGCCTGCAGGTACTTTATGCTTGGTTTGGTGGCGTAAAAACTCGGCTAACTACTAGGGTAGTCCCAATGGGTAGTGTCTAGTACTTAGTTTCTAAAGGAGAGAAAGAGAGAAATAAATTATGTTTTAGATTCAATCCATTTCAATGCAAGGTTTCTAGTATAGTTTCTACACTTAATTACCTCAAGCATGTTCTTTAAGAGAGCTGTGATCAATTGTGGCAAACAATATATGCAGTTTTTAGATTTATATGACCAAACAACTTTGACATGTGAAAACAAAAAATAGAAACTAAAATTTACCATTGTAGCACGATACATAGGGCCCCTTTAGCAGAGCTCTCCTAATTCTCAAATGGCAGAATCAAGGGAGAGCTCTGCCAAACGTTGTTTTTTGAGAAGTGATTTTTGTCTGATTCTATGAAGTGATTCTCTGAAATGAACTAAAAACTTGAAAGCTTGAAAAAAAATTTGTGAAATAATTTTTTTTTTATTCTAAGAGTTTATCATTGAATGAAAGAGAATCACTTTTAGCCATCGAAATCACTTCATAGAAAGAATTAGGAATTAAAAGTGAATTCGAAGAATTAAAAGCTCTGCTAAACGGGCCAATAAACTAATCAGTTTGTTCTGGTCAAGAAACTAGAATCAGGGTTTTTTTGCATCTATCCTATTTGCCTAAAATCTCTGTCCGTGCCAACTTGTAGTGGCTTCGAATTATTCTCTCTCCTCAGGAAGATCCTACAGGCAGTAAACAAAGTTACTTAAAATAGTCTGGAAAACAACTATCTCATAGTATGAAATTATGGAAGGTGGTGCCAAAACATGGAATGTCAAAATTTGTGCGGACCAGTTCACTGAACAGCTCGAGCCAGCGGACGAGAGCAGCTGCTTGGCGCACGAGCTGAGGATGAGCGGCCGCCGCGCGTGCGCTCGCCATCGCCGCTCGCGCGTTCGCCTGCAAGCGCTCGCTGCTGCCGCCGTGCGTGTTCGCC
>BCLG01004972.1:3247-31045 GCA_001602295.1 Zoysia matrella | reverse complement strand
CGCTGCAGTGGCTGGCTGCTGCTGCCAGGTGCAGCGAACACACCATCAGTGTTGATTTTTATACGGGTCAATTGCAAAATAGGTTTTGAATTCTAATTTTGAAAATGATTATCTTTCTAAGACTTTGCAAAATCAGTTCAATTTTTTTTTCAAATTGAGCTGTTCGTTAAGACCACTTTCTCCGTCTGTTAGTTGAGCCTCAGTTTGGATGAAAAAAAAAAAAGAAAAAGAAAAATGAAGATGACTACTTACCCCTCTATCTTTCTTCTTCCCTGGAACCTCTCAGGCAGACACGATTGCTTTCTTCCTTCTCCTTCATCTCTTTTAACATCAAACCCTAACCCTACGAGCCATGGCGCGCAGTGCGGCTAGGGAGCAGGCGGCCAGGGAAGGGAGGCGTGGGTCAGGGGAAGGCCAGGGGATGCTCACGCGGCGCGGCCAGGGCGAGGCGCAACACGGCTGGCCTGGAGGACTCACGACCGGCGAGGCCAGGGACGCGCGCGGCGAGGGGCGCTTCGGTCAACGGTGTGGCTGGCCAGGGGCGCACATGGCGAGGGGGCAGGGGGAGGCCAGGTAAAGCTCGCTCGGCGCGGCCAAGCCGGCCAGGGGAAGGTGTGCCTGGCGCGGCATAAAGGTGTGCCTGGCGCGGCCATGCCGGCCAGGTGGGGGAGAGCCCGATGCGACCAGGGGGGTGCGCAGTGAGGGGCTCCTCTTCGGCTAGTGGCACGGCCGGCGTAGCCGGCCAGGTGGAGGTGCGACCGGCGCGGCAATGGCGCCTGAGCGTAGGAGACCAGGTTTGGTTCTGAGATAATTTTCTAATTCCTTCTCCTTTAGATTTTACATTGTAAACTGATTTGAAAAATGATTTGTATGACAGATTTGCACGGTGGAAAAAGAAATGAACAAAATAGCTTCGGATTCAAGTTCTGGAGCATTATTAGACTTCTTTTGTTGAACTTAGAATGCTATGTTTGTTGAAGATTTATTGTTTATTTTTTGGACAATTATGATGCTAGATATGTGATTTTTATGCAAATTTTAAATGCTACGTGGGAGTTGCTAATATCATTCATACATCACATGTCTTTACATTCTTGCAAAAAGAACCGACAAAATGTTGACGATTTTTTTAATCAAATTTCAATTTATTGTATCATATTTAAATTCAGTATAATTTAAAAATCATTCAAATTCATAATGATATTACTCAAAATGGAACTAAATTTGCAATGTTTTATATAAAAATGACTGATTTTGTAAAGGGTATATATGTATTTTTATATGTTATTTAACAACGTTAAAAGCTCTTAACAGAATAGAACTTGTTTGTTCGCTCAGTTTCAAAAAACTAACTAATTTTGTAAACTCTGAAAAAGTCATCTATTTTTAGAATTAGACTTTGAAATAAGACATGTTTTTCAATTGCCCTTTTTATATCAAATCTAACAAACCAAACGATACCATCGTGTTATAATAAACGATCGCAATTTTCATTATAGAAAAAAAAAATACTTGCAGTGTTGGAGTACTGAACGAAGCAACGGGTTGACTCAACGCTTAACTTCTTCCCCGCGGCATAACGAAACGGCGTCGAAGGGAGAATATTCGAAGAGAGATGAAATACGATTTGAAAAAATGGCACGCCATTCACATCTCAACATAAGGTGCGTTCGTTTCTGATTTTTATTACTTTCTTTTTTTACTATGGCTGCGCAGCGTACGAAATTATTTACGTAAGTGCATTTGCAGCAGTCAGCAAATAAAATTGTCATGCACTCACTGGCGAAGCTACGTTGATGTTCTCTGATGCACCGGCACCAGGGTAAAATGTAAATTTCTCACGAATTTGGTTATATTTTAACATATAAATTTGATCTTTTACTTGATGGTAATGAAGTGTACACCACCCTCGGCTCAACTTTAGCTTCGCCACTGCATGCACTACTTCAGCCACAGCTACTATAAAAAATCAGTAACAAATGATCCCAAGGGCACTATATGTGGCGTGGAATTGGTCAACGGTAATCTCGAAGCAGCATCTGTGCAGTTCACTCAGACGATGGGAGTTGCAGGTTGCAGTCAGGTTTTGAAAACCGGTCTTATCTATTTTTTGACTTGATCAAAAATTGGTTAGCTAGTCAATAAAATTTATCAGTTAATCAATTTTACTACAATATTAATCACTTATTTAAATTAGATCAAATTAATTTTATCAAAAATCATAAAAATCGATCGATTTTTAAAACTCTGATGGCAGCTAGCAAGCACCAGTGTGCGTTAGTAGTTGTTTTTATCTTTAGCTTTTGGAGCCAGTCTTTTCCTTAGGAGTATTATGCATTCTAACATTCAAAATTTGTTTTTTAATATATGTCATTTTTACTTTTAATACATCTTTTTCTTTTTTTAATACAATTTTTTTCTTTTCAATAAATCTTTATATTTTTTTTCTCGTTTTTTACATATCATATTTTTTCATTTTTTTAATTTTCGTGTACAAACTAAAATGCTTATAAAAATGAATGAAGGGAGGAGCTTTGGACTTGGAGATGCCCTCTGTTTGTTCCCTCCCTCCTCGGAGTCTGAGACGTTATTTTAATTTTGAGAAGGGGAAAAAAAACTGAAAAAGTGCTTCAGAGTAGCAGGTGCCATGGTAGTAATCGTAGTATAGCCGAAGTCAATGTTCTAGTATAGTACTAGACAATTCGATTTCGAGCAGATAAGTTAGTTTAACTTAGCCGCCGTTGTGGGTAACAAAACCCCTGACCACACATCGACCCATTCGTACGCCACTTCACTCGCTATCACCATCATGTTTTGGCTGATTTTGCTTTGTCCGGAATTGTCCGTGACAGATTGGACGTTCGGTGCGCAAAAGTTGGTGACAGGAGTGCAAAGTTTCACCCACTCGTGATACCGTACTCCTAGCTCCTCCAAATGGCTTTTCCACTCGAACGGAGTACTCCTATTTCAGGTTGGGTTGTAGCTGTCAAAGATTGTGCGCTACAATTTGTTTGTGTAAAAAAAAAAAAAAAAAAAGATGGATGTTAGGTCTTTTGGAGCGTAAAAATTTCACAAGGATCTAAAAATATCACAAAAATTAGTTTAATTTTACAGAAAAATACAAAAAACAAGATAAATTTTTGCATTTCAAAAGAGATTTAAACGTCTGTTCGAACGCTTTTTTAACTATTGACGGTTGGTTATGCTATTGCAGTGGTTTGCCCAACATAAAAATTATTGTGCATAGCTATGACCACAGCAACAAAAATGGTAAAAAATATGAGATATGGTGAAAAATATGAGATGCGTTGAAAACGATGAGAAGAAAGATAAAGATGAAGATGTACTGAGAATAGAGAAAAATATATTGAAAAACGAAATTAATAGAGAAAAATTCGTGAATTTTAAAATAACAAGTAATTAGAGACGGAGAGAGTAAATTACTGCCGTGCCATTGAAAACTCACAAGGAGAACAAAAATACAAAGCTCATTTGAAACATAAAAATCTCATATGAATCAATTCAATTTTTAAAAAAATAATAAACTAGAAATTTTTCCAGAGGAGAAATAAGGAGAAGAAAACAAAAAATTGCAGAAGCACCCTGCGTAGTCGGTACTCCCAGTAGCGAAGGCAAAGGCGTCGGTGGCGTACGTAATCAGTTACGTCTGCCGCTGCAAGGAAACAGCTCCGTGCTACCCGTGGGAAGAAAAAACGAAAAAGAAAAAAAAAGAAGCATCTGGAAGCTCGTGCCGGCCGCTGGCCCGCTGACCCACCGCTCGGCCCGCTGCCGCCCTGCACTCACCAACTGCCTCCCACTCCACCACTGTCTCCACAGGACCAAAAAATAAAAAACGCACCAGCAGTAGCAGTCCAGGCATCCGCACCGCACAGGCTATTAAAACGGACCCCAGCGCTGCGGCGAGGGAGCGGAGAGTGGACCAGTACCGCCGGAGACGAGAGGAAAGAGTCCGGGTCTGAGAGAGCCAAGAAGCCATGGCTCCGATGAAGCTGTTCGGCGCGACGATGTCGTGGAACGTAACGAGGTGCGTGGCGGTCCTCGAGGAGGCCGGCGCCGACTACGAGCTCGTGCCCATCAACTTCGGCACCGGCGAGCACAAGAGCCCCGAGCACCTCGCCCGCAACGTAGGTTCCTTCTCCCCTCGAGATCGATCGATCGATCTCTTCTCCCATCCCGCTACGCCTCCAAGTGCCAACTACCGGGAGATTTAGGGGGAAGGGTCATGGATAGGGTTTGGTGGAGGGGCGCCGAGGTTTAAGAATCGCGAATTCCATGGTGTCGATTTTATTTTCTCCGATCCGTTTAACTGTAGACGAGATTCGTGCTGGACAGGATTTCTGTAACTTGATCTGGATAGGGTTCGGTGTGGAAATAGGTTGGGGATATTTGGTTCACTGCTCGGTCTCGTTCGTCCCTCGTTGGCCAAGGGGCGTTGACTTGGTCCCTTTATGTGCTTAACGATTCCTCATTTCTCGTGTGATTTGACGTGGTCAAGCACTGCAATCAAGAGGGATATAGGGTTGGGGTGTATTTTGGAAAGGTCACAGACTCAATATACTCGCGGTCCTGATCCTTGATGTGCTTGTATGTTTGTTTCTTTGCAGCCGTTTGGTCAGGTTCCAGCTTTGCAGGATGGTGACTTGTACATCTTTGGTATGATACTTTCATACTTTTCTTTTAGAGATCATTTTTTCCTTGTAATTTACTCCTCTGCTTTAAAATTGTTGTCTCTGGCCGTCGACAACAATTTCAGAATGGAGTAAACGTTAGATACGTCTTGTCAAAAATGTCATCTTAGTTTGAACAGAAGGAATTACACTAGCCCATGTGTAGGACAAAATAAATACTACTAGTCATCATGCAGTAGATGAATAGATATTTTTTATCAACTTATTCTGTCCCAACTTGTGGGTATAATACGGTGAGATCAGTAAAGTTTGTTGAGTAAATTTCGCAAACCTACAACTATGTGTACCATTGTAACACAAAAGCTACAACTTTTGTGACCCATTTAAAAAACTACAACTATTTTGATCTTATGTATCAAGAAGCTACAACTTTTATTGCATGGCCCCACATGTCAATCACACTAATGCTACATGAACTAGCCCCACATGTCATCCAAACACATACCAAAAAGTTGTAGTTTTGTGAAATAAGTCACAAAAGTTGTAGTTTTGCTTTACAATGGTACAAATAGTTGTAGGTTTGTGAAATTTACTCAAGTTTGTTTAACCAAACACATTTAGGTTAATTTTTTTTATCTAACATCATGTATTTTAATCTCTCCAATGTTCAAGATATTTGTAGTGTCCATTTTATATCTAATGAACCTGAGCATGTTAAGGTTTTTCGTCTATTATGCGCCCAAGAAGATGTAGATCATTTTGTTCAAAATAGCCAAAACATTTGAATTCTTTCCATTGGATCTTGAGCATCTACCAATGATATTGATTTTCTAACTTTGTTCGGATTTCTCCTCTCGATAGAATCACGTGCAATCTGCAAGTATGCATGCCGCAAGAACAAACCAGAACTGTTGAAGGACGGCAACCTCAAGGAGATGGCCATGGTGGATGTGTGGCTTGAGGTGGAGGCCCACCAGTACAGCTCTGCGTTGAACCCCATTCTGTTTGAGATACTCATCAAGCCAATGCTTGGGGGAACCTGTGACCAGAAAGTTGTTGAGGAGAACCTTGAGAAGCTGAAGAAGGTGCTGGAGGTGTATGAGGCCCGTCTATCCAAGTGCAAGTACCTGGCTGGAGACTTCATCAGTATTGCTGACCTTTGCCACGTGTCTATGACCCTATGCTTGTTCGCTACAGCCCACGCATCTGTGTTGGATGCGTATCCACATGTGAAGGCCTGGTGGACTGGCCTGATGGAGAGGCCATCTGTTCAGAAGGTCGCGGCCCTGATGAAGCCATCTGCTTGAAATGGTTGCCCTAGCGCAGGTGGTCCATGGAATAAACCGAGCTGTGTCTGGGTGTTTGCTTGTTCAGTTCTGTGTTATGCTGCGTCTGCGTCTTCTATGTTGAACGCTGAGGCTTGTGTGCTTGTGATCCGGTCTTGGATTGTGCACTGAAATGAGCATTCCTGTGCTCTCGTCTTGCGAACCTTTGCAATAATAAATCTATTTTTAGGTACATCGTGTTTGATGGTTTTGCCATTGTTTTCGCAGCAGTCAGGTTTGCTGTTATAATGAAAATACATGATTTATCATGTGCAGTACGTATATATGATACTTGGGCTGGGTTGAGCCTGATTAAATTCGTTTCAGTAAATGCTGGATTAATGTATCAAGAAAATAATGTTTTTCAGAAACTATACACTTGTACAAATAGTTTGGCCAATAATACACCTCCTATTCCCAAACATCCTCTGCTTTAGTAAGCTAAAAACTCTGTCATGAAGGAAAATCACAAGTACAAGTTGGGACATCAGTTTTAAATAGTTGAACTTCACCATTTTAATACAAAACCAAAGAGTACAACTGAGACATTTCATCGACAAAAACCCTGAACTTGGCTTCATACTCGACCAGAATGCTGCAATGACTTAGGAGTGCCATCAAAAAGATCCAGCAGAAGTGCCTCCAAATCCTCGGGATAATACTTTATACAACGATCACGGTTATCAAGATGGTTTGAATATCTTCCCAGGAATGTCCTATAGGCCTGTATAACTTTCAGTGATATTGAAATCCTGATATCATCACGAAGTTGGTCATCTGGGACAGACCATGCAGTTTGAACCCGATAGACTTCTTCAAAGGATAGGTTAAAATTCTTAAACTTCTCCCTAATAGTTTTACGAGAAGCAGCATTACCTGCAGCGCACATCCCATCATCACTGAGGTAACAGAGGACATTACTCCACGATGCCCTCAAATACCTCATCGCTTGCTGTTGAAACTGCCTGTTGTGCACCCGGATCCAGTCATCACCAAGAAAGCTTTTAAGGTCCGAATTCTTCACTTTCTGGACCATGTAGTGGACGTTGTTCATCATAAAGATGTTCTGCAGTCGATCATCTTTGTACAATCTAGACCCAGCTTCAAGATTTGACTCCAAAGCTGCTACAACTGACTGTAGATGCAAAGCGGTCACTGTGTAACGAGGATTGGAGTTTGCTATTAATGTAATGTCAGAAGCAAATTGCTGATGTTTTTTATCAGCATCCTTGAGAAGTGAATCAAGAGTTTTGCTGTATGCTGTCAGAACCCTTATGTAGTTCATAACATACTTTGTAAGTGGATGCACTGCTCCACGAGCCACGGCACTGGATGAAGTGTATGATTGGATGTCATACTTAAACTCTGCAAAGGCGTTCTTCGCTGATTCTCCCAGATGGAGTAGGACTTCATGGTACTCATTTAAAACCATGTTGTCCAATCCTGCTTCAAACAAGGATTCTGCTTCAGGGAGCAGTTCATCTAGGACCTCATACATGTCAAGCAAACTAAAAAGCCTCTCTGTTTTAGGAGGACCAATTGCCACAGATTCATAGAAGCACAGAAGTTGCATAAGCGGATTAAAGGAAATCTCATAAAAGCACATATCTGCAGTTGAATCGGAAAGTTCACCTAAAATATGATCGCTTTGGCGCTTCTCACTTGCAAGATACACTTTAATAAAAATCCTCATTGCTCGGTTCCATCTCCTTATTAATGAGTTCAGCTTATTCCAATTAGTGTTCATGAGTTCTTCTATACTGATCTTGTCTAGGCGAAGAGATGCAAAGTACTCGTCCATTGCATTCTGCTGTGTCTTTATATAAGCCCCAGAACACTCCTTATCATATCCATTCATGAACATTAATTTAGCAATTGCCTTAACAGCTGAGAGTGCACCAGGCTGAATCAGATCACCAACAAAATATTCTGATTCTCCGCCCGTATCAACTTGTATTGTTTTCCCATCGGTATGTTCCTCATTGAATGAACTGCTTGAAAACTCTTCTGCACTGCCATCCTCTGTAGAGTGAAAGGAGAGATTCTCATGTTCTAATGGTTGCTTGTAGTGGGTAAGAAGATAAACAAATTCCTCCTCAAGCCTTGACATTACCATTTCAGAAAGGTCATCAGCATATAAAGTGAGTTCATCAAGTTGCTTGGCTTCTCCATCAGGATCTAAGCTGCTTAATTTCTCAGAAAATTGTCTGATTTGACACAACACTTCCAAGTACTCAAATGGGTCCTGTGGATCATGGAAATGCATGGAGTTGTCAAAGTCCAAACTAAGGATCTTCTTTCTCAATGCCTTAAGTGCATGTTTAATATTGCATATCTCACTCTTTTCTCCCAGAGTAATAATTGAACACTGTTTAACTAACTCTGCAGCCATCATGTTTTGGACTATATATTCTCCGTCCTCAAAAAAATCAGACAAGGCCACTTTCCTTCCCTGCTTCATATGTTTAGCGCAAAATTAGTGTCAAGCTCCAGAATTGGTATTTGAACAAGAAGCTAAAAATTGAAATAACCAAAATGAAAGATCATAGTATGCCAAAGGATGGAAACAAACAAAACTAAATGATTTTTCAAGCAGCGCAACTTCAGACTAGCAAAGTACTACCAGTCTACCACATGCTCATTAGAGAAGTTAGCAAATGAATGCAAATTGAAACAATATTGGATAAATGTAACTAAAGAGACTAGTTAAAGCTGACAGGGACTAAAGCGCTTATCCTTTATTTGCCCAGTCATTTCCTTTACATTTCTTTTTAAGAAAAACAACGATCGATTTTGATATAGGATTCCTCAAGCTAGCAACAGGACTTTGATGGTTCAATTTGCTCTGGTTCATCTACGGAAAGACAAGAAAAGAGGTTGCTCTATATGTACACCAATACAAGATGATCCAGAACATGGTAATCATAGAAATCCGTGGAGAATTGCTGTGTGAGCAAATAAACTTTTAAGTTCTGAAAAGGAAGCTGTTCATCCGAGCAAGATAAAAAAAATGAAATAATTCCACAAGAAAACCTTGCGCCGTACCATGATCAAACTGGAGGGAAAAAATCAACCAACAGAAATGAAACACATAATAAGGAACCCTGCTTACGAAGCAAGAAACGGAGACTCACCAGTCACCACCAGTCCACAAGAAACGGAGACCTGCCACGCCGCCACCGGGCGTCCCAACGCCAGCCAGCTTGAACTCGAACGAGAGCGAGCCAAAAGAAGATAGGCGTAGAGAGAGAGAGATAGGAAGAGAAAAGAGAAAAGCGAAATGGTACGGGAATATTGGGGTTGTCAGTGGAGAGCCGTGGAAAGTCAAGTCAACCGGAGGGGAGCGAGAGCGACGGCGACCGCGAGGCGAGGGACTCCGCGAAAACCGCCGTCGGGCCGGGCTGGATGGTGGGGACGGTCAGCGGACGGAATTGGAACGCGGGTGCCGTAGTGCCGGGGTCTCTCGCCGATGGAGTCAAGGACGACAGGCCCCGTCCCGTTCCGTCACAGACATCCCGATCGACTCCAACCGGGAACCGCTGTGCGGAAAACGGAAGGGAAATGGAGAGCTTTCGCATTGGCTTGCGATGCTGCTGATATCCTGTTGCAATGCACTGGTCTCATTGCTTTTTTTTTTTTGGTTATTATATATGGCCAATGATTTTATAAATCACAAGTAAAACTGTTTTTCAGTTCGCGTTGGTCTACTCCATTGAGCAAAGATTAAAATATCCATGCATCTGCCACAGTCACCACCACCAGTACACCAATGGCTGTATTCCAATTTTACACAACACGACTATTCCAAGTTTTCCAACTCGACCTGGTACCACTGCAGGGAGCCGACATCTCCGTCGACCTCGAGCTCGCAGACGGACCTGACGAGGTACGAGACGGCCTCGTCCACCGTCTCGAACCTGGCGAGGTCGGGCGGCAGGCCGTCTTCCCCCGGCCAGTTCTCCAGCCACCGCTTCAGCCTGGCCTCCAGCTCCTCCTTCGACACGAACTCCTCGTCCATGCCCGGCTCCAGCAGCACGTACGTGTCCGACTGGATGTCCGCCCTTCGCCGCCGCGCTGAACAGACCTATATATATACACCAAAATAGAACAAATTAAAAATACGCAATGTTGTCAACTTTATTATAATTAGGAGTCAAATATCTTCGCATTCTCTGTACTACTAGTAAGTTGAGAAGATAACGTTATAGCTTGAACAGTTCCATGGCAGGACTTGGACCTGTGTTCCGCGGTCTCGAGTTCTCGGCGGCGGTCGCCTCAACCAGGCCGCCGTGGAAAAGGTTCTTCTCGCGGCTCCGGCGGAGAACGTCGCCTTCCGAGATCGCAGCGGCAGTGACCTTCTTCCTGGTTGCGTCGGAGGAGACAGGTGCAGCCGACCAGTTAGAATGGGCACCGGTGCGGTAGTAGGTGCTTGAGAAAATCACAAGAACTACGAGCACTGGTGGTGGTAAAACTTTTTGACTAATGATGGAAAGCACATCGGACGCCGGACTTTCGCACCAGGCTTGGTTTCCGAGAATAAGCTTCTCTGCTCTTTTTCAAAAGGTTGTCCAATTCCAAGGCGTGGATTTAGATTATTATATAAAGTTGGGATTTTTTCCGAGATATTTCCATTATGCCGATGAGACCTTTCTCCTAACTATTGGAGGATTATATACTTTTTATTGTTTGTTAAAGAAATAGTTTATGTCCCCAAATTCCAAGACCTGAAGTCATATCATACTAGTTTCAACTACAGCAGCATGACACTAGTTTTGTCTACCCCAGTTGCAAGTCCCGGTCAAAATGTTTCTTATGCAAAATCAGCCATCAAACCCAAGACGTTCTCAGCGAGGCGCTACCTCAACTCAGGAGGCCCATGGCGTGCAGCGCTACCGGAGCAGCAGAACAAAGGAAAGATAGGAGTGGTTGGTGGCAGGCAAGCCGACGTTACCGGTGAGTAGTCCGCCGGTGGACGCGTACTCCGGCGACCGGGCTACAGCCGCCGCCGCCGCCGCCGCTTCCATCTCTCTGCTCAGGTTGTGTGGTCTGAAACCTTCTGTATCTCTTGATGGCTCCGCCTGGAGCTCTTCAGGGCACGGCTCAGTTTCCGTTATCCTCTAGTCTACGTTGAGATTGGTGAGGCTCTGACGACATCTTTCTTGAGAGGAGACCGTTTCGTTTCCGATGACAATGAGGATGGACAGGGACGCGCAGCTATTGGGCCACTAGTTTCAATTGCATTTCAGTAGTGGAGTCATGCTGCTTGACCATTAAAAGATGTGACAAATTCAGTGATACATCTTAGGGGCACAGTCACACAGTTGCAGGTAGAATCGTACTAGTCAAATCCGAGCACAAAATCGTAGGTCGAACTGTGCACAAACTAGTTTAGACCAGTTCCAGTAGCGCGTAGATGGTGATATTACCAACCTGGCAACTTGTCCAAACCACTGCACAGCGGGAGATGAGTAACGAACTGTATTACATTTTGACATAAAGAATTACAATTCATTTCCAGTATAATTATTTCAGGAACAGAATTTTTTTCCCCTGTAAATCAGGGCGACGTGTGGTTCTTGTCGTGCCACCTACAACCCATAAGGGAACAACTGTAGTACTCCCAAAGTTCAGGGAACACACTGATGGTTGGCGTGTGAAGTCTAACAAGGACGATCGGTTGAAAGCGCAACTGAGGATGATTAGTGGCCTTCATACGCTGTGATCATCTCAGCAATTTTTGCTAGGAGGCTGTTTGCCGTTTCATCCTTGGGGTGTGGGGATATCAGTTCCTGATACCGGTGCAGGGTTCCAGTGAAATCTGTAAACAATCCATCAACCCCCACTGTGTTTAACCAGAAATCATATTCAGCATAGGGATCCTCGTGAAAGTTGAAATGCAGGAACTGGTTCTCATTCCTGTATGTGTAAGGGTGGACCTACATAACAAAAAAGTCAGTTTAAGAAGTGTAAAAAAACAGTCTTAAAAGATGCGAAAAGGAAGCGCCTAGTAGAAGCGATGAGCCGATGATTATGAACTTCTGTTCATTATGCTGCAAAAAGATAACACACCGTACTGAGAATTAAATTCAAGTTCACAACAGTCAAGTGCAGCTGTCTTTTTTTAATTTATTTAGATAATTATACATATGGCACACCATAATGATAATTATATAGGGTCGCAGCTGTCTTGATGCAAGATTTAGAACCTAGGTTATGCTTTTTTTTATTTCAATGCCTTCAGTCACAAATTGTTGTGGTTTTAGTAAATGCATAAGAGATTTAGCTACAAAACATAGCCATGATGTTTCATATGGCATCCAACGGGCTAGTAAAAATCCAAAGCGGACAATATATAATTAGAGATAGAAAGAATGTAGAATGCAGCATCAATTCAACAGCATGACATATATCACATAAGTTAGTGCAACTTGTTACTTTACATAAATCCATGTGAAGTTGAAAATCCAAATAATTTTGAAGAATACGAAAAAAAGGTTGTACCTGGAGATTATGGGCATGTGCTCGTGCAACAAGATCAGTTGGTGACATCAAGTAGTTTCTTGCAACTGGGACAATAGTATCTTTCCATGGGCCAATGCCAACAACGTATTTGCTAATATATTCTAGGTAGTCATCTGAAGTAATTTCCCAGTATGACTACAAAGGAAAAAGATAAATAATATTTGATCAGATGTGTCCAATAAACTACAAGGAACATCTTCATTTTTGCTATCTACAAATAGCACTCAGTTTTCTTTCATGGCACATAAATAAATCGATAAAATATACTTTGTTACAGTAGATTTATACCTGGTTTGTGTCTTGTGTTCTCACTGTGGTATCATCAATCAGAAATACCTTCGGAGAGTCTATCAACTTTGATACATGTACAAGGGAAGTGGGTGCAAAAGACTGTATAAACAATGGTTGCTTTAGCCAATTCTCTGACAAATATTCACCTTTGTATCCATATTTAAGCAAGGTATCTACAAATTTATCTTCAAACTTTTTTCCACCAGTCCACTTGACCTGTCAAGAGAACAAATTCTTAGAAGTACATCATAAACTGAAAACTTGGCCTAACATTACTATAACAAAAAGGCTAGGTTCATCATAATCAAGGTTAATTGCTTTTGGGAAAAATGAATCAGCTACTGCATTGTTGTCACCAGGCATGAATCGAAAGAAGAAATATGCAAGAGATGTTCTTCCAAGACAAACGAATCAGAACATTACAAAAACTTGATGACAATTTCTTCATTCAGGGTAAAAGAATGAAACTGTTTTGTGTGGGAGTTTGTTCTCTTTACATACTATGTTCATAGGATCTGTCAAGAGGACAAACACCTTAGGGTATCCTCGGCCATGTTCATTTGCCAGATATTCCTACTCCTTTTCATGGGCTCTTTTCTTATATATGTATAGAAAAGACTTACACTAGAATGATAGTGCAGAATATAGGACTTACATGCTTGTTGATAAAAACTGGATCTTTAATCTCGGGGTATATTCCGACAGTTCTGCCTGCATCTAAAGCGATTGAGATGAATTCTTCAAATGTGACGATTGAATACATCCCTGCATGACAAAGAAATGATCACTAAACCTTCATCCTTAATCACAGTCTCCATTTCAGTCCATGCATATTAATGATCACTAATCCTTAATCCTTAATCACAGTCTCCATTTCAGTCCACGCATATTTACTCTTCATAGTAGTTCAGATAGAGTCAACTTAAACTATCATGGCTCTACCTTTATAAATATTGGGTTTCAAAGACAACATACCTAACACATATTCCAAACAGGCTAATGACGAAATATTACTTAATACAAATGTGAGCATAATACATATATTAGTTTTATAGTAGAAGCATAAGTCCTCCAATGAAGATATGTTATTTTGCAGTGAATAGAAACATATCAGGATATCTGTGCTAACTGCAAGGAATATTGGCAGGTGACCGACCACATTTACGGCATGGTTGTCAGGAGCAAGCAAACAGAAAGCACTTTGGCGAATGCATATACATATAAAAAGAATTACTAAATGCAACAACACGACCATAAAAATTATAATAATATCATGTGTGATGATTATGATAGAAATGAAAGCAGAGACAAACATACCGTTGTACTGCTGATCTCTGAAAGGGTATCTCTGCTTCACTTTAAGTGTCTTAAGTTCCTCAAGTGTGAAGTCCACTGCATATCAGAACCTTAATGTCAGTTTGATTATACAAAATTTGTAAGCTTACAGGTATATCATTCTCAAACAGTCTCCAATCCTGACAGTATACAATTTGAAACTACTACTTATTTTTTGCCACTTGTGTCAACTACAGAGATAATAAGTTTCTGGATAAAGTCAAAAGGAGCGATGCTATGGCTATATCCTTAAGAAACATTTTACCTGATTATATGTTGCAAAAAAGGTAAAATCACAAGAGTCCAAGAAATGAGTGAGAGGATCAGGATTTAGTTCGAACGTGCAAACCTACAAACCATCCCGTAACATTAGACCACTCCACTTCATAGGTCCTCCTTCTATCAGCAAACTCCTTATGATTCGCAATATCAGTTGTGTCATCGAGGGTTACATCATGAAAGCAGATCAACGCCCCATCTTTGCTAGCAAGGATGTCAGACTCTATAAAATCAGCACCTTCTTCGATAGCCCTCTGCAACAGGATTATATATTTAGTATGATCTAAATTCAATATTTACAGTTTTCAATTTAAATTTATAACATATGACCCCAATATGTATGAGCTATGGCCTATGGTCAACATTATCAAGTTTTTCAGGTGTATACTCTTCAAAGAGGCCAAGTTATTTCACTGACCAAAATAGGAATATTAAATTGTGATACCGATAGTAACTGCTTGCAAGTTTCTGAGCTCTACCAGGTAAGCAGCAGATGTTTCCTCAGGAATTTCCCCATTTGAGCCACGATGAGCAATGTTATATGGTCGAAATGTCTGTAGGGGTTTCTTCACTTCATGCCCTGTCTTACTTGGTAGTGGAAACAGTGGTCTAGCAAACACCAAATGTAATTGTAGTAGCAGAAAAAGAGGAATATGACCTGTCAGGAGCAACAATGCAGATAAATTAGACACACCCTAAGGTCATAATGTGAATTCAAGTTATAAGGAAAGCGTAAAGCGAACTCTTTAAAATAATTTTCAAGCATTAAAATATATATTCTCCCAAGGACTAATTTTGTATTTTTTCTTGCTATATCAATAGAAACAGGAACTATCTTGTGCCGCGGTTGCTTTCAAAAACACATGAGAATGATTAGTAGCTCTATATACAGTATATGTAACGCTTCATGCAATCAGGCCAATGAAAAAGTCTAGCTTGGTCCAATTCGTCCAATCAAACATCTAACTTTCCCTATAAAGCAGCATCTAAATGTGCAAAATGCACGCTACACTCGTTTATGCAGCCATATCAACCCAAAGTGGATACAGAAAGGCTAACAAGGACAACTGGTTCAATCGTCACAAGGGATCACTAAATATAAGCAATTCACCAACCGCAATCAATGACAAACCCTGCTAAGCTACCAGTCCATGCCAGATCATCCCAAAACCAGCAATTCCCCAGTTAGCTCGGCGCCAATGCAACCACACCCCTCAACTATACTGGCGATGCGAAAAAAAAAAAGGAAGAAGAAACGGAATCATCTATACTTCACTTTGCATAGAAGCACCAGACATATCGATCAGATCGGTGGGCTCTGCAGGAACCGGAGCCGCAGGAAAGGAGGAAGAATCAGGTAGGAGAGGCACTTACATAGCCAGGGGCGCATGCTGCTGCGGTGCTCGATCCCACTCCCGCTTCCGCTCCCCTTCGCTAATCGCTCCGTCGGCCCCCGGCCGGCTACGCCAATGCCAGTGAGCGAGCGATCGAGCTGCAGGTTCCGCGTCGGAGCAGAAGGGGAAGACGGCGCGAGTCCTCTCCTCACTCCGGGCTGTCAGCGCTCCTCCGCTTTTTCTTTCTGACACGCCTTCGCTTTCCCATCACGCGACGGAACACATTATCCAAACCAATCAATGACCGCGCCGTCCAATGAGATTAGCCCATGGCTACGGCCGACTCCTACTCACTGCCAAGTGGCTATGCAGCATCACGCTGCGCTGGTGGGCCCACCCGTCTGCGAGTACAGTTAGACTCCTGTGGTTACACGTTTCCAATGCCGTTGACGGAATATTCTTGGGATGCCTCGTGGGATCCTAATCCAGTCCCTTTTTTTAGAGAGAAAAAAAAATTGGAATCCAGTCCTGAGCTCCCGCGGGCCGTGTGCGCGTGGCAGCCTCGCAAGCCGGATCCTCATGGGCCGCCAGATGGCATGCCCTCTTACGGTGGCCCAGTTTTTTTTTTCCATTCCCAACTCCATTTCTAGCGTCTTCGCGCAATCCCGCAGCACTAGCCGGTTCCCTCGATTCTTCCCGCTGCTTGCCAGCCTATCAATCCACTTCCTCTCCGTTGATCCCACCACCGCGATCACCATGGCCTCCTCCGCCGTGGGCGCCGGCAAGTCACTGCTCCAGGGGCTCCGCAGGTTCTTCAAGAAGCCGTGGGAGATCACGGGACCCTGCGCCTCGCCCGAGTACCGCAGCGCGCTGCCGGACGCGCTCGAGTACCGCGTCAAGTGCCCGGCCACCTTGCGCGACGACCGCGACAGGGCCGTCGTGCCCAGCTCGGACCCGGAGACCGTCTACGACATCAAGTACTACACCCGCGACTGCCGCCGGAACCGCCCGCCGGTGCGCCGCACGGTCCTCCGCAAGCCCGACCTCGAGCGCTACATGGCCGCCAAGCAGTTCGACCCCGTCAAGGACTTCCCGAAGCCGTACGTCAACACCGTCGTCGAGGAGGATGACAACACCGTCGGCGGAGGGTACCAGAAGTGAGCCAGGTGAGTTGTGATGTACCTTACTGTACTTAGATTTGACCTTGAGCTCAGGTTTCATCTCTGCTTGTAGTACTGTCAAGCTACAAATGTTTCAATTCAGTTCCGTACGGGTCTAGTCTTACGTTAACCAGCGCACACTGCACAAGAGTGACGGATGATCGGTATATAATTTGCTACAATTTGCATGACTAAAGATTTATCTCGACGGATGATCAGTTGAAATGGCCTGAAACTAACGTTGAGCACAATTCTGTTAATAGTTGGTGCCAGTGAAAAAAATTTCGCCCGAAATGCACTGAATTTCGGCGATTTTCGGTCTTACTGGTGGTGACCGGTATTTGGAGCTACCAGTAAATACCGGCCGAAATTGGCCTTTTTTATTAATAATTTATTGTTTTTGACAAAATTTATCCATAATTTGAGGCAATTTCGGTTCCAAACCGGCCAAAATTTACGGCGATTTTCGTTTTATGGGTCCAGGCCGGTAGTAATTTTTTAAAATCGAGATTTTTTTTACCCTGGTTGGTACACCATTCTTATTAGGTTCCTTTGAATAGTTAATTGATAAACTGGTTTTGCCAGGATTCTTATTGGTCTCTGCCTCTACTTTCTATAATTTGTGCTCAAGTTATCTCAACTCAAGTCTGTTCATGCTTGTTATATCTGATAATCTGAGGAGTACCCTTTGAGCTTAAAGTGGACAATTTTGGAAATTATTTGAGTGTGACATTATTTTGTGAGTTTTGTCTTATATTTGGGCCTTTGGAATTGGATTGAGAAGGGTCATGGCTTCTGAGGTCTGTCATGTGTGTTACAGATGCTAGCTCTTACATGAGCCTTTAACGTCAAATAAACTTTTATGATTCACATTATTGCCTATTGGAACATACTTGAGCTTTCGAATTGTGTTGTACTGATCGAGCAGCTTATATTGTGGCAAAATATATTGAAGTTTAGGCCCTAAAATTGTGTTGATGGCAAGTTCTTAAGTGGAATTGATTGTTTAAATATGGTCCTGGGGCTGATGCTGAAGTTGGCGGTGGTACTTGGTGGTGTTGAGGTATCCTTATGTTGGTGTGGTAGAATATTATTGGATTTGTGGACACCACGCTACTCAGCGAAAGCTTGATCCAATGGCTGAAATCCCTACATGGTAGCCACCTTTCAGTGTTTGGCAATTTTAGTAGAAGATTCCATTTTTGCATGGAAACTCATCATTTTTTTCATAACTATAATTGATTTTTTTTGTTGGTGAGTGTGATTTATATTTTGAGCTTTTGGGAATCTCTGATGTTCTCCTTGCTTTCCATGTCAAATATGCTATCTCAGTTTCTTTCATGACTATCATCATGTCCGTAGCTGCCCCTATTAGAATACTGCTGCTAATAGCAGCATTTCAGCAGCAGTTGATAGTTCTCATTTCCATTGACGTTTTTGCATATTTCAGCGGTAAATTGTCTGGAATGGAGTGATGTAGGCTGCATATCCGTTTCTGGAATTGTAAATTATACTTAGCATGTATCTTTTAATTATTCGGTACTGCTTCAGCGTGACACAGTTTGAGGCTACTAGCTGGGATTCGATCTTCAGCTAGCCAGCAGCAGACTTTGTGGTGTTGTTGTAACCAAGTTTTATATTTATTTTTTTTGAAAACACAACCAAGTTTTATATTTGATGCAGATTAATTTATGAAGTGTCACCTGTTGTGTTGGACGCCACCGGAACTGCCCTGTTGTCATTTCTGCTGTTCAATACTCTTTCATCTTTTGTTCTAAAATATCTCTGTTGTAATATATAATTGCGGCAATAATAATGTTGAGTTTGGGTAGCTCACGGAACGCACCTTGTAAGTTTTATTTGCAAACTCAAAAGGTAACTGATGCTGGTGTATATATGTCCATGGAAGATTAATTCAAGGTTTCTGGGCACAACATTGTCCCGCTGCCAAATTCGATCTGGTGAGCTCCCTTTTTTTGGGGTATAAAAAGGCATATTGTTATTTAAATTGCTTGTAGCAGCTCACGCCAATACCTGTATTGCCAATTTGACTTGCCAACACGCCAGGTAACCTGTGACTGACTGCATTTCTCCATTTCCTGTATTTTGTTGAACAAACCAAAATATGGTCTTTATTTCAAACAACATTAAGGAGAGGTCTATGGATCCAGTTCGGCCCGATAAAGATTATATCGGCCCAGTATAATAACTTGCTCGCCAGCCCACTGGAGTGCCTCGTTCTCCTTGGATCCTGAAACGCACACTGTCGTGTCGAATGTGGTGAAGATCTGTTAATTGCTGGTCCGTGCTGTTGGACGATGCGAACTTGTACCTGATTTGGCGCCCGGAATTGCAGGGTCGCATCATGGAAAACAACACTTGATTTGCTTCTGATTGTTTGGCGTTAAACTTTTGCTGGTGGATCGAGCACCACTGATGAGGCCGTTGTCACAGGCGAAGGACCACGGCCGGGTAGCTTTTGTCATGTTGCTCCGCAACAGTACCCTGCTCTCTTTCTCTCTCAAACTTGGCACAGGAAACAGGAATCTCACTGTGCCGCCCCCTGCTCCACGACTCCCTGCGCTTGGGGCCACGAGTCACTCGCGTCCCGAAAGATTCAAATCAAATCCAGACGTGGTTTCCACCTTTTCGAGTTTGCGTTTTGCCTCCCTTTTAGTAGTACCATTTCCTTCGTTCATCACGTTCACCGCTGCAGTCGATCCAGAAGTATAAGGTACGCAGTACCGTGTAGTAAGGTGTAACACGCGCCGTTCACGATCACGACACGGATCACGACCCCGTACCGAACTTTTTTCACACGTAAGGGCGCCAGGCAACGATCCTATCGTTTTTGTGCGTGTCGTCGCCCGTCAGCGTCGACGCGCGATTAATAATTCGCACCGGAAATTTCCTGATCGACCGGTGCCTGTCAAGGAAAAGGAAGAAACCTTGCACGGTAAGCGCGCGTGACCGGGTGGGGGGGATCGAACCGAATCAGATCAAACGCCACGGCGAAAGGGAAAAGGAAGGAAAGGCCGGGACGACAGCCACCGGTTGAGAAAACGCGTCGTGTCGATCGATCGATCGGGGACAGCCTCGCCGAAGCGGCGCTCCGCTAGCGCGCTTGCCGGCCTGCCTGCCTGCCGCATGATGCTCTCGGTGCGGTCGGTTCTTCACTCGCCCCGATTCTCCACATCAGGCCGCATCGGTGCGGTCCCGTAAACGCGCATGCATGCAACCAACCTGACGTCGCTCTCGGTGCTCGATCGCGCAGCGCAAAGGGCGTCTCGACAAAGCAGCAGCGGACACGATCGACAGCCGTGTTCCGTGTACGTACGCATCTGGACGGGTCCTCTCCGTGCATCGCTCTCTCCAGACGCGGTTCCCGGGCGGCGCCGTGCATGCGTTTGGACGCGGGGGCACACTGGCGGCGGGGCAGGAGACGGAGCCAAAAATTGCCGGGCCCGCCCGGGATGCAGGCACGCGCCGCCTGCGCCACTTGCTTTGTTAGGAGTTACGACATCTTTTTTAAATTTTTTGTTGCTTGGTTTGTCCTGGTCCTGGACTCCTGGTCATGCAACGTGGAGCAAGCAACCAGAACGCGCTGAAACGGACGGGTACCACATCCGTTTTGCACCCTGCTCCCATTTGAATGTCGGGTCGGTCGAATTGAACCACTGCGTTATGCTTACGACATGCTCGTGTATTAAACTCCGGCAGGGGCAGCGCGCGGTGCAGGTTTACACATTGCTGCAGAAAAAATGAATAAGCAGGGATCGGCCCGAGTCCGGACTGCGTCGCAGAATTAAGGTGATGGACACACACCAACTCACATGTCGACAGAGTGAATGCGCCTTCACTTCCTTTCACAGAGCCATCACACACTCAGAGGGTACAAGTATTATGCATGCAGTATCTCAATCACAGAACATACGTACGTACACGTGATAGGAGTATTATATGACTGGCCTGCTGGCTGCAGTCAGGCGGCATGCATGCACGCAGGCGGCCAAACGAGTCCGTCAGTCGCATGCAAGATCTAATCTGCATGCTAGCTGCTGCGTCTGCATGAACAACAGCATACTCCTCCTCCTCACTAAACGGGCTGACGAAGTCATGGATCGGTGAGTCGCTGGACCAGCCTCCCTGCACCTGCAGCCATGGTGGATCGATCCTCCTCCATCTACCACTCTGCATGCCGCTGTCGCGCGCGGCGCTCTTTCAATTCGTACGCGCGCGCGGGATCGAGCCATGGACCTGTCGGCCTCCCCCCGTTTCTTGGCCTGTAAACGTGCATGCATGGCATGCATTTCCGTTGCAGCTGCTGCCGCACGCAGACAGCAGCGAATGCAAACTTAAGGGCAGGCCTTTCCCCCACCTTTCGCTACGCTAGCTCTTTCACTGCCCCCTCCTCTCCAGTCCAGTGGCCGGCGTGTCTGTCGTCCCCAGCGATGCGTACCTGCCTCCATGGCTCCATCTACTATCCTCCTCCCAAAACCTCTCTCTCTCTCTCTCTCTCTCTCTCTCTCTCTCTGTCTGTGTGTGTGTGTGTGTGTGTGTGTGTGTGGACGCGAGTTCAGTGCGGTAAGCATGAGATCACTGGCGGCACTGATGGGTGATCAGAGACGAGCTTAAAAAGGGAGATGCCTGGCCGGCCGGCATGGTCATCAAACACGGGCAGGCAGCCACACTGGCAGTGGCAGTCGACCGCATGCATGACCCACCGGTGCGGCAGGCCTGCCTCTGATTGCATGTCTTATGGCGTGTCTCGCTCCGCAGCTCAGGATTGGATATTGGTGAGGGGCAACAAGAAATAATTCCGTCTATATATACCACCATTTTGAATGTCTTTTTTATCTATATAATAAATTTGTACTCTTATCAATGACATGTAGTATCAAACCCCATATGTAATTGATGAGCTTGATGATGTAGGTCGAAATGGCACCCAAAATGGTTTGAAAACCTGCGGCATGTCCGATTGATCGTTCTGTTTTCCCGACAGTTTTATTGCAGATGCTGAGTGAATCCACATGCCCATTATCCATTTTCCCCCAACATTTACAGCAGGAGTACATGTCTCCCTTTTCCATTCCTGATGCTGCTCAGGGGTCCTCTGAACGATGACTTGTCCAACGAATCGAACCAATCTTATCATGGTGTTGTGATGGCCAATGGGCTTATTGTGTCGCTTGATGTGTCTCTTTCTTATCACTAACGCTACCCGTTCGCTCCGATCAGATCGATTTCAGCCTCTGCATGCATCAAAAGGTGGAGTGTGCTTATCCACATGATTACATGCAAGAGGATACACATAGGCCCCGTTTGGAACCACTTCGGCTGGACACGCTTTAGCTGGAATCGAACTTTACACGAAAGCAGCTGTGGAAAGAATCGTCGTGGAAAGAATCGCACCGTTTGGCAGCCATCCCGCTTAATTTTGACGGAAGCGGGCGCCGGAAGCGGTTCCAAACGAGGCCATAGTGCTATCATGGGAGTGCGCGCGAGCTAGCATCCAGAGAGGTACTAGTAGGCACCAAGAGATACTCTGCGCAAATCTATGCGGCATCTTATTGTGATGCATGCAAGGATCAAGACCGACTTTTTGTGAACGTGATGTCAGAGAAGCATACGATTCGCTTCTGGGTTTTACGTTCAGTGAGCCAGTGATGCAGCCTGAATGTCCGGGCGGACAGTGAGAAGAGATAAAGATTGAGCAAACTTGGTCTCTCGACATAAATGATCAAAAGAAAGCGCTCTTGTTGGGAACGAAGGAAACACCAGACGACAAAGCGGTACTGCGTGGGAGTCATCACCCCCTTGGCGCCGTTATGTATAGGATGGATTTAATTTCTGCTTTTGGATGGAGTGATTTCAGAGCAGTCAGAATTAGTTCTTGAGGGGCAATACATCATATTGATGAAAAAATCACCAAGTAGAATGAAGAAGCATATAAAAAATAAAATAAAATCGCTGGCCTAAAGTATTTTGTCCACTCTTAATTAATGAGGACTAGTGTACCAGGAATGATCAAGCCTTACTGACTGATTTAGATCAGTAATTTTGAACTGGGGTGTAGTGCCACTGTTAAAAAGCAGAACCTGTGCACGCTAATTTACAGTAATCCTTGAGGAATATTTTAAGTAGACTTGATATTGTGTGATTAGGTCTTAAACTCCTTGTATGCTAGCTACTCCTAGGTTCTCCTACCAATCAATGCTAGCTGACTGTATAGAGCATTGTTGCCAGACCATAAAGCAGCAGGGACACGCGCTATTCTGATCTGATGTATGCATGCCACACTAGTAGACTTTATATAGGTTGAACCCTACGCGTACCTTGCACTTCATATAACAATAGAAATCCAAGAAAAAACAATCACACGGCATGAACAGAAACAGTGTACCTACTAGAAAAAGATTTGTGGTTTCTTTCTTTAAAAGAAAAATTAAGAGGGAGTAACATTATTTTACTACACATAATAAAAAGCTCGTTGGTGGCGGCAGTCGCGGTCGCGGCATGCTGCTAGTATCTTAGAATGTATGATCCATTCATGAGAACAATTGCCCTGCCTTGCTATTGAAGTGAAGTACACCCAACTTTAACAGAGTTGTGAATGAGAGGAGAGTAATGTGTAAAGTATGTCCGTATATATGCAAATAAGAGTTTTATCTCTTATTTTCTACTGTATTCAACACTCTAAGCCAGCATACGCCCCCCACCCCTCCCCCCTCAAATGTGAAATCCTGTCTGTAGAACCCACTGTATGTCGATTTTAATCAACTGTTACATATTTTATCTTGTGAAATGATAATGACATTCAAATTAGCTTCCCTTTTCCAAGAAAGCGATTTACTTTTTGTGATTTTCTTCTCATTTGGGTACGAAATCCAGATTTGTGTTTCCCAGTGAGCTGTATGGAACTATGGATAAAAGGTAGGAGTGGTCCTGCAATTTGGTGCCCAAAAGATGAATGGTCCCAAGACTAAGTAGCCTCCAAGATTTGTTGTTGAAAGATTCATAAAATCTTGTATATTTTGGTCAATATGCAATTAGCGCACATGATGCAAACAACTCTGATTAAAAGACCAAGATTTGGTTTCCCATGAGACTCTAGCAACTACATTAAGCCTACAATACGCCTCTCACAAAGGACTCATTTGATTTAACCCCAAAAATAAGTTCTCTAGAAAATTTAGAAACAAATTCAGTACAACAGCTATTTATGCTCAAACTAAATGGAAAAGTCGATCTTAGGTTAAAACAGTGCACCTGCTCATAGAATCATACAAAGGCTATTGACAACTAGCTAGTTGAAACACCAAAAAGTACGTAGGACATGTAGGCAAAGTGCATATCTATGCTAAAATCCACATGTAACGCGACTAATGCCAATACTTTTGTTTGGCCGTAGATGCTGTCAATGGTCAAGAAGCATGCATATTTTATGCCATCTGATCCAGTCTGCTGAATACGTACATTGCGTATGTGTACGATGCGTATACACACACACTCTACTTTTATTTTGTACTCCCTTCGGTCACACAATAAAAGACGTTTTGAATAATATTTTAAGTCAAACATTGAGAATATAAATTACAAATAATTTTTAGTTTGTTAAGTTTAGACATGTGAAAATTATATGATTAGATTTGTCTCAAAAAGTACTTTTATAAAATATATACATATGTCAATTTTTTATAAATATTTTTATAGAAAATAAAAATAAAAATTATGTTTTGTCCAAAACAACTGTGACGGAGGGAGTACCGGCAATTGTAGATCTAGTATAAGCCCTACCTAAAGCCAATAGGGTACGCGTACGCGTACAATGTCATTTATATCATGGAGCGTAGCTTACCAGCCGCTCACTCGAGCACAGCTGCATGGTCCTTGTCAGCCGTTGCTACTACGGTAACGGAGAGTGAAGCGAGACGGGGACGCGACAGCGACGCTGATCGATCATTTATGCTGCGTATACACACCACAGCCTCGCTCGCGTCGCAGGTCGGCTTCTTCCACATCCTTCTCATTCATCTCCCACACTGCGTGCTGCTCTGCTAGCTAGGGTTTACGCCGCGCCAGTTCGTGGTCACGGCGCTAGCGGGAGCGAGTTGTCGAAGTCGGCGGCGGCGAGATCTGCGGTCTGGTCATCGGCGGCGCACAGGGAAATTCAGTTTATTTGAAGGAATTGGACTACAGATTTGGAGCCCATTTCTTGAGATCTTGTAAGTGTTTCCGAACTTGGAACATCTGTCAAGGCTGTCCGCTTGTTGGTTGCTTGATTTGTTAATTCTTGGTATGGTTAATTTATTCCGCGGATTTGAAGATTATAAAAAGGTTTTGGCCCCTTCTTTGTTTAAGTTTTCCCTTTTAATTTTGAAAAAAGAAATTCATGGACAGTCGTTAATTAGAACATCGCGCCCCAGATCTAAGCAGATTTGTTCACTCCTCTTCTTCAGTAAACAAATCCATTCTGGAATTTTAAAGTGCTGGCTGGAATTCTTTCCCTTCTTCACAGCTGAAAGCTTCTCTCCAACACCCAGGCTGCATATGTCGAGTGGATCCCCAGCCAGATGATCTTCATTCTTTCACTTTACTGATCTTCTTTTTGGAACAAGAGCCTAGGATGGAGTGGATCTAAATCTTGTGATTTAGAGAACCCAGCTGAAGTCCTGTTTTGCTGCCTTCATTTCCGAGATCCCAGTATCCATAGGAGTAAAATTTTCTGAATTAATCATCATGTCGATAAGAAACTGTGCAGCCTTTCCTCGTATTTTGCTGTATCTCTTTGTACAAAATTTGCTCAATTTTGTTCGTATGGACTACACCTTTCTTCTCACACCGTTCATTACCATAACAAAAAGGAGTTAGTCAATCCATGTCGATGTGTTCATTGTTTGGCTGCAAAAGCAAGCTAGGCAAGGATGTGGAGACCATTCAATCATGGAAGCGCATCGATCCTCCTTGCGCAGCGCATCATGCATGTGTGCATATAGTGCCGCTGCCACTGCCGCGCATCGATCCACAGCTTGCTGCTGCTGCCTCGCCCACCTGCACTGTTTCATACCAGTCCTTACCGCCATCTTGCGTTTCCATGGAGCGAATAAAGCTGCGGCCCTTTCCCATTCCCCAATAGAACAGTGGTCAGTGGAGTAAATCACCCGGTAGATACTGCCGCGTGCACAGTGCTCAATCATGGCGAACCATTTCATGCCAATCTGTTACTGCTTGCATGCGATGTTATGATTAACGTTCTAATTAATGGTACGGATGAACCGGGTGCAGCGGGTGATGAACGATGCGACGATGACGAGCTCGCCGCAGCGTTAAGATGATAAGCAGCAACAACCGGCAGGCGGCGGACGAGGAGCTAGCCCGGAAACAGCATGCCGCCGTGGCGTCGTCCCGGCAACAATGGTCCGCGCAGACGGAGTCGCGCATCGTCCGCGTCTCGCGCGTCTTCGGCGGGAAGGACCGCCACAGCAAGGTGAAGACCGTCAAGGGGCTCCGCGACCGGCGGGTGCGCCTCTCCGCCCCGACGGCGATCCAGCTCTACGACCTGCAGGACCGCCTCGGCCTTAACCAGCCCAGCAAGGTGGTCGACTGGTTGCTCAACGCCGCGCGCCACGAGATCGACAAGCTGCCACCGCTTCAGTTCCCGCCGCAGGACCTCGTGGTCGGGCATCTGCCGCTGGTGCACGAGGAGAAGTTCGGCCACCACGTCGCGGCGGCAGCGGCGCTCGCCAACGAGAGAGCCAAGGCTGGCCACGCCGACGCCGACGTCGAGAGCGGGGCACACCATCACTTGGGGAGATTCCCCGGTGGCTACCACCGCTTCATGGGGCTGAATAGCTCGTTGGGTATGGTCAACAGCGCAATGGCGGCGTTTAACGACTACAGCGGCGAGGCATGGAATAACAACAACGTGCATGACAGCGGCGCTGGCTCGCCGCACGTAGCGGCCGCCGCTGCGGCCGCAGCCGCCGCTGCACAACACTCGTCGTTCCCGTCGTTATTATCTCTGGCCCCACGACCGCATCAGCAGGTATTCTACTCCTCGGAAGCTGATCAGCAGTTCCAGGTAGGTAACCTTGGCTCGCAGGGCCTGTCCTTGAGCTCGGTGAGGGCCTTCCATGACCAGACCGGAAGCTAGCTTGGTAGACTGGAACTCTTCTGTCGATCGAGGTTGAGGTAGGAATAATAACGCTCTCCCAAAGTCTTCAAAAGTACAATCTGGCTGGTACGAGTTTGGTACTGGTTTAAGTGCTTAAGGGAAAAATTAAGCCTGTGTGATTGAATTCAGAAGTAACACATTACTAGATTAATCCGAAAAACTAAGATAAATTTTGCGGGCTTGCAGCTTGGGTGTGAAATAGGATTGTTATTTCTTTTAATGCAAAGAGGAATACTATTTACGTTTACTGGGCTTGTGCAATACAAGGTTTGGCTTTTCTAAGTATTTTTCTTTTCTATAATATTGACGGCTTATACACGCTGAGCTTTGTTGCTATTTCTATCTTTTTTTAGTGTTGCAGAGATATGCATATGTGCATTATTCCAAGTCTCATTGTTCTGCTAGTTCATTCTATGAATGCATAGTACGTAATAGAAAATATTCAGTATTTAAGGGCATGCTTAGATAATTAAGGTTTTGCTTTTTTTTACCCTGAGAAATCTTGTGGACAAATTTTAAATTAGAGTTCCAGATAGATGAATACACCATGATAAAAAAACTGATTAAAAGTGCAAAATCTAATTTATGAACGATGCTACATGCTGTCCCATTTCCATTGGTACAGATATTGCAGTTATAAATCGTAAATCTAGTAGGCATATCAAATGTCAACAAAATGATATAAAATATGAGTGATAAAACTCTGGTACTTATAAACTATTATTT
>BCLG01004971.1:0-22258 GCA_001602295.1 Zoysia matrella | reverse complement strand
CCCCTCCGGCCTTTATGGAGCCCGGCGCCGAGTGCCACTGTGAGCCGCCGCACCATTTCGGTGCCGGCAGCCGTCGCGTGATGACCGTCCAAGCTGGCCACGCGCACGGGCCTGCAGTCCCCGTGCGCCGCTCCTGGCGCTCCACGGAGGTGGATGGGCACCAGAGCGCATCACCGGCGAGCGACAGAGCCAACGGCCGCGCCGTGGTCTATGGCGCGCGTGAGCCTGGGCCGGCTGGCCTTAAAGCCGCGCCGCTGGGCCAGGTTGGCCCCCATGCACAGCCCACCTGGCCGCTGCACGCCGTACACAGAGGCTGACTGTGGGCCCAGGGCCCACTTGTCGGCCACACCATAGAAACTGCTAGGCACACCCCATCAATGCACACACAAAATTATTCCTATGCCTTTTTACCTCCAAATAAATTCCCAAAAATGCCAGAAAAAAAAATCCCCACTTTGTAAAAACACCTCCACAGCATAAAAACCCACCTAGTGAAGCCCTTTTAGCTACCACAAATTTCACATTAGCCCTCTCATTTTTTTGGAAAATTACAAAAAGGCCCTCACATCTTGTTTTTATCACCATTTCCACATACCACCATCGTTCACCGGGATTTTTGCACCATTAGAACTCAAGCCCTATCTATTAGAGCCACCAATTGCTCTGACATCTTCTATTTGTCTTGATTTTATTCGATTCTTTTAATTGATCGCTTTTCCACCGTAGTTACGTTTTGTCATTTTCTCATGTAGACGACGAAGCACTCAGAGATGAGGAGGCCAACGACCGGAGTACGAGGAGGAGCTCGACGACACCTTCAAAGGCAAGTCCTAATCTCTTGACCATGTTACTCCTAGAATTTTTCTATGCACCTATAGGACCCATATGCTTGCATGTTTATAAATGTGTATATTCAAATCATTGTGTAGATAATATCCTGTTCGCTATTAGTGAGTTTATAGTTATGTTAGTTATTTGCTTTCATTTGGTATAAATACCACTTTGTTACGGAGTTGATTTTCGTACCTTGTTAAACCATAGGAGCTCTGTCATTGAATACTTTTAATGTTCGGAAAGTTGCCTTGAATTAGAATGCTTAGGAACACTTATGTGAAGCTACGCTTCACCTTACCATATACTCATCATTTATCAAACGAGTTAAATAGAGTTTGAAGGCGTGCGTTAGACCAAGTGGGTTTAGGTGATAGTGCAAAGTGGTGCTAGGTGATGGGAATGGATATTGTTTTTAGACATTGTGGATACTTTACCGTGCGCTGGAGTGAATGTTATGCGACTCTGTTGATCAAGAGGAGCATAGCCTGTGAGTACAGTGTACAACCTTTGCAGAGTGTATTAATCCATTCGAAATGGCCGTTGTCACGGTATTGACACACTACAGGTTGGGCTCACTTTGATTAGTCTAGGTTATTTTCTTGATGGCGTGTGTGGGTGTACGTGCCCGTGTTTTGAAAAATGTCTGGTTCAGATAGTGAAGGCCCATCCAGCTAAAAATTGGGAACTGACGAGAAAGGTGACTTCTCCCCTGGTCTAACCCATAAAATACTGATAGAATAGGAACACTTGTCTTTCTGCTTTAAAAACCTGCCTGTAGAAAAGCTCGCATAAAACTTGCTTTAGCTAAAGAAAACCATAGCCTTTCTTTGTTAGCTTTTTATGCATAAATATAGCCTTGTACGGGTTAGGACTTGCTGAGTACGTTTTATACTCACCCTTGCTGTTGACGTTTAGATGATGAAGAAGATGGTACCGCACTTGATGGCGATGAGTAGGACTCGTTCTTCGCTCAAGTGTGCCTGTGGCTTTTGCTTCTTGCCTTTCCTTTTATGTAATAATTGCTTGAGGACGTCATGCACTCCTCGCTGGATTGTAAGCTAAGACTTGTATGTATGACTCTATTTGAGATAATATATGTAATAATAATGGTGTGAGCTTTGTATCCATAATGTACGTGCGTGTCAACTAGTGATCCAGGGATTGGTACGGTATTCACGGGTTATTTCAGAAATGGGGTGCGATAGAGTGGTATCAGAGCCATGCTTGCCTGTAGGACGAGACCATAAGGACTCTAACCTTAGGGGAATGATATTTTTAAGATACAAACTATTTATAAAACCCTACTATGGTAGGAACTCGATATTTTCTCTCTTTTGCTATATTTATAAAAATTATTTTACTGACTCTAACTGTTTTCTTTGCAGATTGACTCGGACAACAGATGGTAGTACATGGGGGCTGAGGTTGTTAACCTCATTGGGTTTCCTGAGATCCCTGCTCGCACCCTGACTCGGTTTCGTTATACCTCCCCTCCGATCTACCGCTAGAAGGATCACGAGGGTGAGTGGTACACCGCGTACGAGATGGAGATCCCTATTCTCCAGGCTACATGCCTCCACAGACCTTGGCCGTTGTCGGAGCCACCTTCTTCGACACGGTCCAGGCTACAGCACGTGAGGCCTTGTTGCTGTTTAGCTTACTGCACATGGAGCTCACCGGGCCCACCCCGGTGAAGTACTTCCCGGTCCTTTCGAGCGACGACTACAGGGTTGTGGACGACCCTACTCTGATGGAGACTGCGCTGTACATGACAGCATTCCACGAGCTCTGCAACGACTTCCGTGAGCAATGGGGCATCCAGGCCCGTCGTGCCACCACTGCCGAGACTGTGGCTCACGACTTGCAGACTCAGCTGGACTCAGTTCGGGCCGCTCTTGACGCAGCTCAAGAGCTTGAGGAGAGCCTCAAGAAGGCTCTTGCTGACAGCCAAGGTGACGTGGATGACCTGCGTCAGCGGCTTGGGGCGCTCAGGAGCGAGCCAGGATTAGGACCTCCACTCCACGATCCCTTTGACACTTCTGAGGGGCACAAGCGGCCTCGCCAGGGAGCGCCAGAAGAACACTGCTCACAGGCAGGTCTTCACGCGCGAGGCTAGCGAGAGGCGAGTTCTGCCTTCCCACGCTCCAGTTCTGGACCAGGCCACTCGGAGCTCTATCTCTGAGATCTGCGTCGTTGGAACTGAGGACTAGGGTGGTCCTAGCAGTGGTCCTGCCAAAGCGAGTGACCTCTCCGATCTCGACTCCTACCGCGACTCTGATTCCGACCCCGACTCCGGCACCGGCTCAGGCTCAGGGCTTGACTCTGGTGCTGACCTAGGTTCTCACACCTCCTCCGATGTTCCCCGTAGCATCGTCTACAAGTCCATGGAGACCTCTTCCTGGGCGACTGACTCCAGCGACTACGGCCGCGGCGACTACACCACCGACTACTCTGGATGGCACCGTGTTTGTGCCCGCCGACGTTGACGACGACGGCACTGCTAGTGGAGGAGACGGCGCACCTGAGGCCGTCATCGACCTGATGGAGGAGGACCCTATCGAGGTGGAGTTTTACACTGGGGAACAGGCTGCTGAGGACCCTAGCGTGGAGTCGTGGAGATCCTGGTTCAGGCACCGGGAGCGCCTGCGACGGACAGCCAGGCCACCCTTAGAGCCACAGGAGCTGAGCCTGTGGACGGTTTCTACACTCTAAAGCAGCTGACAGACAACGGGATTGAGCTGCACCAGGAGTGGCTTGACTTCCTTCTGGGACCGTGAGGGGTAGCTACAGGATAGGACTTAGGGGTGTGGCAGCTCTTTTGTTGATCTTTTGGTACTAGGGAGTTGGTGGTGTGCTAGTTGTCTAGTGTTGTAGTGGTGACTCCCATATTAGCCCAGCCACGTGTAGTGTATCACGCGTAGTCCCATGTGGATCATGGATGTGATTGTAATCTAAGTAATGGATGTGTGCTTGCTTGTCGTTCAAAATCTTTCTCTTGCTTGTTTGTATTGGTTGTGTGCTACACAAAGAACACAAATGAAACCGAAACCTATATAATTTTTGTGATTAAGAAAAACTAACACTAATAAAATATACAGACCTCTCTGCTTACTTTTGACCTTTTGCAATGACAGGATGCCTCCGAAGCGCTCAGCGCACATTCAAGCTCACCGGGCTCGCAACCACAACGTCAATAAAGAGCAGGATGAACGCCCCTGGCAGGGGCGTACCACCACTAGAGGAGCTCCTGCCAACTACCGCCGTTCTCCGAGTAGGAACCAAAGGGTGCAAGGTGGGGCAAGAGTGGATGAAGAACAGTCCTACCACCATGGAGAAAACCATGTAGCACACTCTGCTCCCGCTAATATGGCAGCACCACCTCCAGAATGCCGTAGAAGGGACCGCTGCTGGGGCTGCTTTTCAAGGAGCTACAGTGGGAACAGCCCTAGGAGCAGTCGCAGAAGAAGCGTTGCCATACCCTCCTGCTACAATGGCAGATGTGATGGCTACCCAGACTCAGTTGCTGTACACCATCGCACAAGGAATGACCGATCGTGAAGGACCTAGCAACCCAAGCAAGATGTCAGAGTTCGTGAGACTCCGCCCACCCACCTTTGACAACACCGTTGAGGAGTCTCTTGCAGCCGATGACTGGTTGCGTGATATCACCAAGAAGCTCGACTTGGTCGAGGCTAACGACCGTGAGAAGGTTGTGCTGGCCACTCACTAGCTTGTGGGAGCAGCTGGTGAATGATGGGACAACTACAGAGAAGCTGCTGCTGATCCTGCAGCGATCAGTTGGGATGAGTTCTAGCAAGCCTTCCGCTCATACCATATTCCTGATAGAATCATGAAGACGAAGGCCGACGAGTTCTGTGCACTGAAATAAGGGGCCATGACTATCAATCAATATATCACGAAGTTCACCAAGCTAGCCCGTTATGCACCTAGGAAAGTTGACACTGACAAGAAGAAGCAGGATCACTTCTTGGAGGGGCTGAACCATGTTATGCAAGCTCAGCTTATCACTCATATATACCCTGAATTCAACACTCTGATGAACAAAACCATCCTCCTGGAGAAGGCTCGTGCAGGGATAGAAGGGTAAAGGAAGCATAAGTTTCAGGCGCATAAAATGAGGCTGCAGGACTGAAATCAGTGTTTCAAGTTCGGACAGTTTCAGAAGCCATCATACCAGCTCACTATGCAATACCATGCTTCAGGAAATCCACCACAGCCCCAGTAGTCTGTGCAGTCCATTCGCCAGCCAATGACTCCTTAGCAGTTCAGGACCAACCCCAGTAACCCCAGGGTTCTAACGTGGTTAGGGTATGTTTCAACTGCTATGATCCAGATCACATGGTTGCGAACTGCCCCCACAACAAGCCACTTAATGTTGCACCTGCCAACTCTAGAGCAAGAACAGCTGTTTCTGGGACAGCCCGCAACCCACAGAGGTCAGCACCCCAGCCAAGAGGGACACAGCAGTATGGACGCGGGCGTGTGAACCACATCCATGCCAACGAGGCGTTAGAGGCACCCGACATTGTACTAGGTGAGTATCTGGTCAACTATCTTATGGCAACAGTTTTATTTGATTCGGGAGCTTCGCATTCATTTGTGTTTTCTCAGTTTGTTGGAAGGTTGGGTTTGCCTGCAACCTTTCTTGAGAAGCCACTAATGACAAAGTCACCTAGTGCTACCATCAAGTGCAAGTTTGGTTGCAAAGGGGTTAAAATCCTTATAAGTGGAGTAGAGTTTGTAGCAGATTTGATAGTACTGAGGTTAGCAGGGATAGATGTCATACTAGTTATGAACAGGTTAGCTCAGCATGAGGCGACCATAGTCTGCGCAGACCGAGAAGTAACCCTCGTCAATCACCAGGGAGTCCCAGCCATATGCCGGCCCCGTAGGCGGCAAGTCAAACCCATGATCTGCAGCATAGAAGGGAAGGAGTTAGAAGAAGTGCCAGCGGTTTGTGAGTACCCGACGTGTTCTCGAAGGAACTACCGGGTATGCCTCCTAATAGGGATGTCGAATTCTTGATCGACTTAATCCTCGGGGCAACTCCTATCGTGAAAAGGCCGTATCGGGTGGCTGTCAATGAGCTAGCAGAACTTAAGAAACAACTAGCAGAGTTACAAGAGAAGGGGTTTATTCGACCCAGCTCCTCACCTTAGGGTGCACCTGTACTCTTCGGGGTTCATTCAACCCAGCACCTCACCTTGGGCTGCACCTGTACTCTTCGTACAGAAGAAGGATGGTAATCTAAGGATGTGCATTGACTACCGAGCTTTGAATGAGGCCACCATTAAGAATAAGTACCCATTACCACGGATTGATGACCTCTTTGATCAGTTGAAGGGAGCAAATACTTCTCTAAGATTGATTTGAGATCAGGTTATTACCAGCTGAAAATCAGGGAGAGTGACATAATGAAGACAGCGTTCGTCACTAGGTATGGGCAATATGAGTTCACAGTGATGCCGTTTGGACTGACCAATGCCTCGGCCTATTTCATAAATCTGATGAACAAGATATTCATGGAAGAATTGGATAAGTTTATCATGATTTCATTGACAACATACTTATCTATTCTAAGAGCGTAGATGAACATGAAGAGCATCTCAGGGCAGTGTTAGGAGGGCTAAGGGAACATCAACTCTATGCCAAGTACAGCAAGTGTGAGTTCTGGTTGCAAGAGGTGTCCTTCTAAGGACACGTCATCATCGAAAAGGGAGTGGCGATTGATCCCGCCAAGGTAGAGGCAGTCACTAACTAGAAGCAGCCTATAGCGGCCACAGAAGTCAGAAGTTTCCTTGGATTGGCCGAATACTACAGGAGGTTCATCGAAGGGTTCTCAAAGATAGCCAAGCCAATGACTGATTGACACAGAAGGACAAGAAGTTTGAATGGACACCACAGTGTGAGCAAAGCTTTCAAACCTTAAAAGCGAAGCTTACATCCGCTCCAGTGTTGATACTGCCAGACATACACATAGACTTCACAGTATATTGTGATGCATCACGACAAGGACTAGGATGTGTATTGATGCAAGAAGATCGGGTAGTGGCATTTGTATCTCGGTAGCTAAAGAAGCACGAGGAGAACTACCCCACCCATGATTTGAAATTAGCAGCAGTGGTTCATGCACTTAAAATTTGGAGGCATTATCTGATTGAGAATAAGTGCAACATATACACAGATCACAAAAGCCTGAGGTACATATTTACACAGATAGAGTTAAATCTGAGACAGCGCAGATGGTTAGAGTTGTTCAAGGACTATGACCTAAATGTTCAGTATCATCTCGGAAAGGCGAATGTAATAGTGGATGCCTTGAGTCACAGGGCACACTGTCATTATATCAGAAAAGAGATTGAACCAACAGACCTGATATGAGAAATGAGCAAGTTGAGTCTGCAAATAGTAGCTCCTGGCCTCGTGAACACATTGGTAGTAACATCTACCATAGAAGAAAAGATCCGACAAGCCCAGCTGCATGATCAGAAAACCCAAGAGATAAAGGAGTTGATAAAAGAGGAGAGAGCCCCAGGATTCAGGACAGATAACCACGGTACCTTGTGGCATGAGAAGCGGATTTGTGTACCAGAGGCAGAGCACTTGAAGAAGGTGATACTCAAGGAGGCACACAACTCAGCGTACTCGATCCACCCAGGATCGACACGGATGTACCAAGATATAAAGCAGAAATATTTCTGAAATAGAATGAAAAGAGAGATAGCTGAGTTTGTGACCCGATGTGATATTCTTCAGAGAGTAAAGGCCGATCACCAGAAACCTGCAGGATTACTATAGCCACTGCATATTCCAACCTGGAAGTGGGATGAAATCTCCATGGATTTTATAGTGGGACTACCTCATACTCAGAAGGGAAACGATGCTATCTGGGTCATTGTGGACTGCCTCACGAAGGTTTCCCACTTCATTCTAGTCAAGAAAGAAGCTCGACGTGAGAAACTGGCACAACTTTACATAGATAACATTCTGAAGTTACATGAGGTACCATCAAGGATAGTTTCAGATTGTGGAACACAGTTCACGTCACATTTCTAGAAAACTTTACAAGGTCTGTTGGGAATGAAGTTAGATTTCAATTCAGCGTACCACCTGCAGACAAATGGACAGACAGAAAGAGTAAATCAGATCTTGGAAGACATGCTCCGTGCTTGTGTATTGACTTACGGTAAAGTCTGGGAGAAGAGCCTAGCATTTGCAGAAGTCTCCTACAACAACAGCTATCAGACCAGTCTCCAGATGGCACCATTTGTGGCACTGTATGTCAAAGTTGCCAAAACTCGCTAATGTGGTCCCAGGTTGGGGAACAGTCATTCTTAGGACCAGCCATCATAAAGGAGGTAGAAGAAAAGGTTGCAGAGATTAGGAGCAAACTCAAGACAGCTCAAAGCAGACAAAAGAGTTATGCTGATACTAGTCGAAGGGATTTAGCCTTTGAAGAAGGGGATCATGTGTATTTGAAAGTGTCTCCGATACAGGATACTCGTAGGTTCCAAATCTGTGGTAAACTGGCACCACGCTATATAGGACCCTACAAGATACTGGGTAAGATAGATGCGATGGCATACAAGCTTGACCTACCTGCCGAATTGTCAGATGTGCACCCCGTGTTTCATGTGTCACAGTTGAGTAAGTGTTTGCAAGTGCCTCAACATCAAATGCCAATAGAAGCAATGGACTTACAACTAGATCTGCGGTACCAGGAGATACCAGTGCGGATATTGGAAACAACCACTCGACAGACTCGTCAGAATGTAATCAAGCCGTGTACAATGGAATAATCACGCCAAAGCAGAAGCTACCTAGGAAAGAGAGGCTGATCTCACAAAAGAATTTCCGTACCTCTTCGAGGAACAGCCGAATCTCGAGGACGAGATTCCAAGTAAGTGGGGTAGGTCTGTAATACCATTAAAATTAAAATTCAAATAAAAACCTCCTTAGAAATTTTGCCTTTTCCCCCTTCCTTTATTTATTTATTTAAAAGAAAAGGAAATTTCCGAGAAAGCTAAAATTAATCTTGTCAAGTGCCTAATTTGGTCTTCGAATTTTTGGAGTTCATTCGAATTTGTTTGCTTTGATATCTTCTTTAAATCAAATTCCTTTGGCCTTATTTTTCTAGTGGGCCACGTACCACCCCTCGGCCCAGCCCAGCAGCCATGCCTCTTCCCGCGCAGGCCGTGCCACGGCCCAGTGTGGCCGGCCCGGTCGGGGTTCTTCAACTCTGCGCCGTAGCCGTCGCGGCCATGCACGGCGCGTTGCCGGCCAACCGGCCGTGCGCGCAGCGACCGCTGCCTAGCCGCCTCACCACCTAGCTGCTAGCCGCCGCCGCCTTAAAGCCCCCTCCTCCCTAGCGGCCGGCACAGCGCATTGAAGCCATGCGCGACCTAGCAAAGCCTGTTGCCGTCATGTAGCCAACCGAGAGGATAGAATGGTCGCCGTGATGTAGCCACCCAGCAAAGCCTGTACCACAAATTTCACATTAGCCCTCCGATTTTTTTGAAAAATTACAAAAAGCCCCTCACACCTTGTTTTTATCACCATTTCCACATACCACCATCGTTCACCAGGATTTTTGCACCATTAGAACCATGATCTCAAGCCCTATCTATTAGAGCCACCCATCGCTCCGAGATATTCTATTTGTCTTGATTTTATTTGATTCTTTTAATTGATCGCTTTTCCGACGTAGTTACGTTTTGTCATTCTCTCGTGTAGATGACAAAGCGCTCGAAAACGAGGAGGCCAACGACCCAGAGTATGAGGTGAGATCGAGGACACCTTCGAAGGCAAGTCCTAATCTCTTGACCATGTTGCTCCTATAATTTTGCTATGCACCTATAAGACCCGTATGCTTGCATGTCCATAAAGGTGTATGTTCAAATCATTGTGTAGATAATATCCTATTTGCTATTAGTGTATTTATAGTTATGTTAGCTATTTTCTTTCATTATGTATAGATACCACCTTGTTACCGAGTTGATTATCGTACCTTGTTAAACCATAGGAGCTCCGTCATTAAATACTTTTAATGTTCGGAAAGTTGCATTGAATTAGAATGCTTAGGAACACTTATGTGAAGCTACATTTCACCTTACCATATACTCATCATTTATGAAATGAGTTAAATAGAGTTCGGAGGCATCAGTTAGACCAAGTGTGTTTGGGTGATAGTGCAACCTGGTGCTAGGTGATGGGAAGGGATATTGTTTTTGGTCGTGGGGCGGGCTCCTAGAGAAATGTGTTATGATGGATGTTAGGCTTCAGACTCGTTCACCTGTCGTGGGCGAGTGCCGCCCCTGCCGCATAAAGACCGGTTCATCGGACCTCAATGTAGTGATTTTGTGCAACCACACAACCTGTCTGGGCGGAACTCACTCCACCCTTTGGTTATCTGCAATGACACCTATGGCGGTCGAGAGACACAAGCCGCAGGGGCAGACGTGAGATACTCATAGTCCGGTCTTTGATTACAGCAATAGCCCGCGTCATATGATGTGTACATGGTTCTCGATCTTCCGTCAGGTCGTGATAACTCTCAATTTGGTGAAGATGCGACACACAATCGATCTGGCCTCAAATCAACACGATTCGAACCCCGCAATCGAAGTACCACTTCTTCTCTGGTTATCAACCGTGCACACACGATTAACCTCGCTAAAAAAGCTAATCCCTGCCTACGAATGAAAGAACACAAGCAAGAACAAAGAAGAACGCAACTCACTTGCGAAATTTGGATTGAATCACGAAATTGGATAACCAACAAGCCGTCAATGGCAAAACTATTTGAAAACAGGGGAAACTAATCAAAACCTATCTCTAATGATGGCGGCTACTGGTGCCGTTGGAAAAGTTATCTTGTTAGCTTTCCAACAGTATCTAGAACGTCTAAAACAGAGCTCGTATGAGACTGGGGCATCCATTTTAGTGTAAACTATTCTTGGAGCTTGAGTCAGACTCGAACCCTAGCTTTTTTTGGGATCTCCTCTGGGGTCGAACTTGCAGTTCTGATCTTGAGCATCTCCAAGTCCTTCTTCATGCTTTCGTTGACTCTCTCTAATGTTTCTAATCATGACAAAGTTATTAAGTAGCAATCTATTCTCAAAGGAAAAAAACATGTGTTTAGGAACGAGTTCCATCAATACTAATTTGAGGACTTTTGTATGTATCTAAAGGAGTGATATCCTCATCATCCTCCCTTGGGTATCATGATACTTCTGCAAATAGTTAGTAACAGGAGCGTACAAATAGCTAGAAATATCACAACATGCAAACATGGCATCTTTACACACTAAAGCATAACATAGAGTATTTTTATCACAAAAATCAGTAAGATCATTCTTCTGAGAAGCCATAAAGTGTGTGTTGTCTTAGAAAAACTAAATAAATATAACATGGCATGACATTTTGTATTTACATCATCTAGTTTATCAATTATTTTCATCATGCAAGAGGACTTCAAATTTGAGCAAATATGAACTCTAAGCACCATGAAGACACCTCTAGAATCATAATTGTCTATAACATAAAATTGGTTCTAGTAAACAAAGACAATTCAGGTTTCAAAAATATCATCCTCTCTACTGTAGCAAAGTCACGAAAAGAATCATATTTAATATAACCCACAATGTTTGGAAAAGATAGCAATTTTAGCTTATCATTTTTACATGTAATGGGTGTGAAATGTTTAATTTCAGCACTAATGAATGGATAAAAATTAGAATTTTCAAATTCATTCACTTCTTGTGGTATAGGAAAAAACTGTGACAAAGATAAATAGGTAAAAGATGATATTAGCGTTGCTTTACAAAAATAGGGAAGACATGAAATTTTAGCGCAACAAAATTATTGTCACCTTTTTTAGATTGATGTTCAATAATTTTCTTCTCATTTTCAGCAATACCTTTTGACGTGTTATCATCAATCTCATCTTGGGCTATGCATGGAACATTGTGTATCTCTTCTTTCTTCTTGTATGTATCACTTGCATCTTCTTGTTTGATCTTAATTTTCTACAAAATGTTAGATACAATAGAAGGTATTATAGAAAACTTCTCCTCCAAAGAGTGTTCATCACAACTAGACATAGATTTCAAAGATGTATCAACAAAAAATTTTCTGAAAAAAATTTTAGCATCACTCCATGTCAGAGGATATTTTTTTGTATACAGAAATGTTGCCACAAAGTTAAAGCATGATCAACTAATGCATGACCAATATTCAAAAGCTTTCTCCTTTTGGTTATGTGCAACATCTCTTTGTGGTAGATTACATCTTGCAAAGTTTGTCGCAATATTATTGTATTCACCTCCTTTTCTTCCTGTCATAGTTAGAAAATAACATATGGACAGCAAAAATATTATTTCTGCAACTATAGTGAGTGGGTGGTGAAAATTTCGCAAAAGGAAATGTCTTACCGTGCTCTTGCAAGATTCTTACCAAAGCAAAGCAAACGATGGTGCAACCAGTGGCAGGAGAAACCAGGGAGTCGTAATTTCACAATTACAGGGTCAAATACAGTACTAATCTGAGGCTTATATGTGGAGCTTAAAGGGCTGAAATAATGATTAGTGAAACACAATTCTATAACAGATAGTAATATTGAATAAGTGTTCTAAGTATTATGTTCTAGTTGCTAGCTCAATCTTATAAAAAAATTTCCAGATGTTACAAGAATATGAATGAAGATTTCAAAGGGCAGCAACAACGCAAATGATAAGGCTTCAGAAATAAAAAAAATTTTAGCACTTGAAAATTCAGCAAAGGTTAGTTCCCGACTTCTTGGTCTACAAATCTTTTTATTTTTTATATATTTTTCCCATATTTTTCTCTGAACCAGAAGCACAAAAGATGATACACGACCAAATTTCAGATCAATATGATAAAAGATATGGTCTGGAGAAAATCTCAAATTTCTGTTAAATATGTGCTGAAACTTTGGAGCGCGATAACAGACACTTCTGTTATTAATTTGTTGAATCTAGGATCGTGGAAGGATGAAAAATTTTCTGTAGATATCCAAAACATACTTATATGTCAAATTTAGAGTACAGAAACAAAAGTTATGACTATTTTAATGATGGATCTCTGAATCAGATTTGTATAAAAAGCTGAAAACAGATTCGGATTTCAAATTAGATGCGAATTTTGTGGACGTTTTTGTGGATGATTGAGCAGTGGATAAATACACAGATGTGGATATATGAAGCGTGGATCTGGTTGTGATCGAAATATGGGTGGGTGGGTGGATAATTTTTAATGCAAAAGAAACAATTAATAGATATGACACAATAACAGATCTGAACACGATGTAGATGAACGATGAAGGAAAATACCTAGATACGAAAAGATCACAAAATCCAACAACCAAAACACAAACTAAGGACACAAACTCAACACTACGAACTCTAAAATAAAATTATGCAAAGGCTAAACACTGCTTAGACAGGGGAATACCTAACGATCTACTAATTTTTTTTGTTGCGGCTTTTCTGTGGAGGATAGGATGAATATAAAATAAACAAGGATATATTTGAACCTGACGGTATACTTGAAGCTCTGATACCACTTGATGTGTATGTGGTTCCCGATCTTCCGTTAAGTCGTGATAACTCTCGATTTGGCTGAGATGCGACCCACAATTGATCCGGCCTCAAATCAACACGATTTAAACCCCGCAATCGCAGTATCACTTCTCCTCTGGTTATCAACCGTGCGCACACGATTGACCTCTCTAAGAAGGCTAATCCCTGCCTGTGAATTAAAGAACACAAGCCAGAACAAGAAAGAACACAACTCACTTGCAAAATCTAGATTGAATCACAAAGTTGGATAACCAGCAAGCCGTCAACGGCAAAACTGTTTGAAAACAAGAGAAAACTAATCAAAACCTATCTCTAATGACGGTGGCTACTGAATTTATAGAGGTCAATCTTAGAGGCAAACCCTAATACTAATGGGCCTAGAAAAGATATATGGCCCAAAGGCCAAAAAATAGTGTCACAGCACTCGGACAGTTTCTGGACGTCATCTTGTTTCAACAATTCTTGCTGATTCCAGTCAAATTTGGAGATGCGTGCCATTGAAAAAGTTATCTTGTTAGCTTTCTAACGGTATCTAGAACGTTCAAAACAGAGCTCGTATGAGAGTGGGGCATCTGTTTTAGTGTAAACTGCTCTTGGAGCCCGAGTCAGACTCGAACCTTAGTTTTTTTTATCTCCTCCGAGGTCGAACGTGCGGTTCTGATCTTGAGCATCTCAAATTCTTCTTCATGCTTTTCTTGACTCTCTCTAATGTTCCTAATCATGACAAAGTTATTAGGTAGCAATCTACTCTTAAAGGAAGAAAAACATGTGTTTACGAACGAACTCACCTCTAATCTCAACTGTTGTGCGTGAGTTCCATCAATACTAATTTGAAGACTCTTGTATGTATCTAAAGGAGTGATGTCCTCATCACCATGGGATCGTATTACCCACCGGTATAGCCCTCTGGTTTTGTAATAAACCCGTCTACGTGCGGGGTCCAGGGAGCGAACGTGGATGTCTTAAACCCACGGTCTGGTTACTGGAATGTGCTATCGCGTCGTCGGGCTACCCCAAGAGATGACCCCTGTATGCATCTTAAGGTGGACATTGTGCATACTTTAGCGTGCGTTGGAGTGAAGTTATGCGACTCTGTTGATCAAGAGGAGCATATCCTGTAGGTATAGTGTATAACCTCTGTAAAGTGTATTAATCCATCCGAAATGGCCGTTGTCACGGTATTGACACACTGCAGCTTGGGCTCACTTTGATTAGTCTTGGTTATTTCCTTGATGGCGTGTGTGGGTGTAGGTGCCCGTGTCTTGAAAAATGTCTGGTTGGGATAATAGAGGCCCATCTAGCTAAAAATTGAGAACTAGTTGGAAAGATGACTTCTCCCCCAGGTCCAACCCATAAAATACTGATAGAATAGGAACACTAGTCTTTCTGCTTTAAAAACCTGCTTGTAGAAAAGCCCGCATAAAATTTGCTTTAGCTAAAGAAAACCATAGCCTTTCCTTGTTAGCCTTTTATGCATGAATACAGCCTTGTACGGGTTAGGACTTACTGAGTACGTTTTGTACTCACCCTTGCTGTTGACGTTCGGATGATGAAGAAGATGGTGCCGCGCTTGATGGCGATGAGTAGGACTCATTCTTCGCGCAAGTGTGCCTGTGGCTTTTGCTTCTTGCCTTTCCTTATATGTAATGACTGCTCCAGGATGTCATGTACTCCTCGTTGGTTTGTAAGCTAATACTTGTATGTATGACTCTATTTGGAATAATATATGTAATAATAATGTTGTGAGCTTTGTATCTAAAATATACGTGCGTGCCAACTACTGGTCCAGGGATTGGTATGGTATTCATGGGTTATCCCAGTAATGGGGTGCGACACGCCTAAACAGCAAATTCTCGGGAGGCCTTCCAGATCACATCCGCATCGATGTCGAGCTCCACGAGCCACAGGACCTGCAGCATGCCATGATGCTGGCCCAAGCGTTCGAGTGCCGCATCGCTACATCGCTCGCGCCCGTGCCGGCGCCAGGAAACTGGCCACCGCGGGCAGCCGTTCGGCCAAGTCCGATGCTGCCGAGCCAAGAGCTGGCCGGGCCGCCACAGATCGCAGTGCCTGCCTCGCCACTGTCCCCAGCAGAGCTCACGGAACACAGGTGACAAGGACTATGCTACAGCTGCGATGAGCTATATGTGCACGGCCACAAGTGCCAGCATCTATTTTACATCGAGGTCACAGACTATCATCCTGATGACACATCTACGGAGGACATGGCGGATGATGGTACGCCGGAGACTCCGGTGATCCCGCTCCACGCCATTGCAGGAATTTGTACTGGGGACATGATGCAACTGAATGTGACCATCGGCGATCAGGACTTCACCGCCCTCCTTGACTCCGGGTCCACGCACAACTTTGTCAGCACCAATGTGGCCTGATCGCTAGGCTTGCAGTTCGGGCCGTGACTCGAGTCATCATCGCTAATGGCGATCGGGTGGATTGCACGGGCTTGGCGCGCAACCTGGAGACAATGATCGGCCACGAGTGCTTCACCGTCCACTGCTACTCCATCCCGTTGGACACATATGATATGGTCCTCAGCGTCACGTTCCTCCGCATGTTGGGGCCCACTTTGTGGGACATTTCAACAACCTCTGCATGCCGTTCTTGCATGGTTCTCGGCGCGTCTTCTGGCGCAGCATTGGCTCACCCAAGCACGAGGCCACGCCTCCAACAAGCCTGTACTCGATATGGGGCGCCGAATCGGCCATGCTGGATCCACTACTCCAGTCCTTCGACGACATCTTTGCCACGCCGAACGGGCTGCCCCTTGCAAGATCATGCGACCATCACATTCATCTTCTCCCCAACACGGTGTTGACGGCAGTCCGACCGTACCGCTACCCCCAGCTACAGAAGGATGAGTTGGAGACACAGTGCGCCTCCATGTTGGCATAGGGGATTATTCAGCACAGTATGTCAGCATTTTTGGCCCCTATCTTGCTCATCAAAAAGCAAGATGGATCGTGGCGCTTCTGCATCAAGTACCACACCCTGAACGAGCACACCGTGAAGCATAAATTTTCTATTCTGGTGGTCGGGGAGCTCCTCGACGAGTTGAGAGGTGCCTGCTTCTTCACCAAACTTGACTTACGCTTGGGGTACCACCATGTGCGCATGCACCTAGACGACGTCGAGAAGACTGGCTTCCGTACTCACTACAGGCACTTCGAGTTCTTGGTGATGCCATTTGGCTTCACGAATGCACCGGCGACGTTCCAGAGCCTAATGAATGGAGTGTTGCGCCCATTCTTACGTAAGTTTATCTTGGTGTTCTTTGATGACATCTTGATTTACAGCATGACCTGATCGGAGCACCTTCAACACATCTGGGCCATGTTCACCGCCCTGCGTGAGCACCAGTTGTGCATCAAGTGCTCCAAGCGCTCCTTCGCACCACATCTACAGTGGCCTATCTTGGCCACATCATCTTTGAGGCAGGCGTCGCCATGGACGGCGATAAGGTGGAGGCGGTGGTGTTCTGGCCACAACTGACGTCTATGCGTAGCCTTCGCAGGTTCCTCGGACTGGCGGGCTACTACCAGTGCTTCATCCGCGAGTTCGGCACCATTGCAGCCCCTGTCACCCAGCTACTACGGAAGGATGGCTTTACGTGGTCGCCAGGAGCGACGTAGGCCTTCCTCGCGCTTAAGCAGGCGTTGGCAGTGGCACTGGTACTCTAGCTAGACTATGATGCTTCGAGCGTCGGCGTCGGCACCATCCTATATCAAGGGGATGGCGCTGTGGCCTTCTTTAGCCGCCAGTTTGTGCCTCAGAACCTGAAGATTACGGCATAAGAATGCGAGCTGATCAGCTTGGTTCAGGCCGTGCGCCATTGCTGCCCATGCTTGTGGGGGCATCGGTTCGTCGTCCGCACTGACCACTATGCATTGAAGCTCATGCTGGATCAGTGCCTCTCGACGATTCTGCAGCACCAGTGAATTAGTAAACTTTTTGGGTTTAATTTTGCAGCCGAGTTCCGCCCCGGACGTTTGAGCACGGTGGCGGATGCGCTGTCTCTCCGGGAGGAGGACCAGGGGAGCACAACGCTGCTCTGTCCGGGCCCTCTTTCCAGGTGTACGACGATCTCTGACGGGAACTGCAGGACGACGCAGGACTCCGCGCATTTCAGGACTGCCGTATTCCATCCCTTGCACCATTGAGAAAACGGTGATAGAAGCTTTGTACAATCCCATAGTTGGGGCGAACATCATCTCTGATTCATTGGCCTTCACTCTTTTAGGTTCTGAGCCACTTGTCTCGATCAGAAAAATTTTCAAGAATCCTCTAGACTCCTGTAAGAGAGCTATGGGGTTATTCATAATGTGAAGCTAGTTCACAAAGATCTTGAGGCCATCCTGAATTTTTATGTATTCAAAGTCCTGGATTTTAATTTACTGATAGGACATCCTTTTGAGAAGTTGCTTCTTGATGTCCCGAAACAAGGATACCTCAAGGTTAAACTCGAAAAAATTCCTTGACCATCCCTATTGATAGAGAACGAAACATGATAGCAGAGAATGAATCTAAGGATCCCTTGACCATCCTTGAAGAGGACTCCAATGAATCCATCCAAGAGGAGGATGAGTTGGAGGAGGTTTTGGAACCATCCAAAGAGGAACTGCCTGCACAACCTCCAATTGTGTTGAAAATTCTTTCAGTTGGCCCGCGTTATGCTTTCTTGAATGGTGACTCAGAGGTACTTGTCATCATAAGTGAGAAGCTTTTTGATGAAGAAACGATGAAACTAGTGACCATTCTGGAAAATCATTGCTCTGTTCTAGGCTACTCACTGCAAGACCTTAGGGGGATAAGTCCAAGTCTTTATGGTCATCGAATCCCTTTAGATCTGACTTGTACACCCTCAAGGGAACCTCAACAAAGACTTAATAATTCAGTGAGGGAAATTTTCAAGAAATAGTTCTTGAAGCTTTTGCACACTGAGGTTATTTATCATGTGCCCTATAGTTAGTGGGTAAGCCTAGTTCAGGTTGTGCCCAAGAAAGGGAGGATGATGGTCGTTGAAAATGAGAGGAATGAGCTTATCCCTCAGCGAACTGTCGCACGATGGAGGATGTGTATTGACTATTGAAACTTAATAAAGCAAAGAAGGATCACTTCCCATTGCCCTTCATTGATGAAACATTGGAACTACTGGCAAAGCATTCTTACTTTTGTTTCCTTGATGGTATTCGGGATATCATAAAATCCCCATTCACCTTGATGATCAAAGCAAGACTACATTCACATGTCCATATGGAACGTATGCATATCGAAGTATGTCGTTTGGACTGTGTAATGTGCCTACGTCATTCCAACAATGCATGAAGTCTATCTTCTCTGACATGATTGAAGAAATCATGTATGTTTTCACGGATTACTTTTCAGTCTATGAAAAAACATTTGATCAATGTTTGAAGAATTTGGAAAAGGTCTTGCAACATTGCCAAGAGAAGGACCTTGTCCTCAATTGGTAGAAGTGCCATTTTATGTCAGTAAAGGCATTGTATTGGGACACTTGGTGTCCAAACGTCGTATCGAGGTAGACAAGTTGAAAGTCAATGTACTCGAACAACTGCACCTCCTACCATTTTATGTCAGTCTGGAGTTTTTTAGGCCATGCGGGGTTCTATAGACGATTCATTCAAGATTTTTCTCAAATCACAAGACCCCTCACAAGCCTCTTAGCAAAGGATGCTACTTTCGAATTCACCGACGAGTGTTCGTAAGCCTTTAACTGTTAGAATAATCTTGTGCACTTAGAGTCTGTTAGAGTCGCCTGACGTGCACTTTGTTCGCATGGGGTGGTGTCCAAGGATGTCTGCGTCCTGCGCCATGATCGTGCTGTTTGAGCGGGTCATGGTGTCGCCCGGCATGCTCAGAGTGCGGGCATGTTGCGCATTTGTTTCGGCCAAAAAAAAGGACGTTGTTTACTTTGTCTATAAATAGAACAAAACCTCAATAATAGCTACTATCACAGCGCAATAATCCACCGTGTTCTTCCTCTGTGTTCTCGCGTGTTCTTCGAGCTCTCGATGGCGATCACTTTCGGCACAATGGCATCGGAGCAGTTATGTTCCAGGGGAGCCATGTCTGCGCCAGGTCGATATCAGGGAGGCTCACCACCACCAAACTTCCATCGCGACTCGCTGTCTCCACTGCCGCACCATCCTCATCACTGAGGAGAAGGGCGGGAGATCATTGTCGAGCGGGTGATCGAAAAAGCGTCGAGTTCCATGGTGTACCCCATCCTCACTCGCATCAATTACATGGAGTGGTCGTTGGTGATGATGGTGAACCTCTAGGAGGCGGGACTCTAGGAAGTCATCTAGTCTGGTACCGGCAGATTCCAGGAAGATTGAAGTGCTCTCTCTGCGCTCTGCGAGCTGTTCCACTAGATATGCCGGCAGGTCTCACTGTCAAGGAGACTGCTAGGGAAGCTTGGGCGGCGATTAGAGTGGTGAGAGTTGGCGACGATTGTGTGAACGAGGTGAAGCTCCTGGCGAACTAGCGTTCAAGCCAGAATAGGAGTTGAAGATTTTGCGTTGCATCTCACAACTCTCGCTAATCAATTGAGCGTTCTCAGAGAGGATGTGGCAGAGAAGGAGGTCGTCAAGCGGCTCTTGCACTCAGTCCCCGAGCCATTGGAGCAGGTGGCTATTTCGATCGAAGCCAGAAGCACCGGACGGGAGGAGCGGGCGGCTCACCACAGCTAGACGTGAAGTCGAGGCGCACGACGAGGTTGAACCCAGCGAGGCAGACGGCGGTCCCTGGACACTGCCCCACGGCGACCGCGACGACAATAGATCAATTAGTCATGGGACAGCCTCCAACTCGAACCTCTTGAAGCTGCAGCGACTCTGGCCAACACCACAAAGAAACCTCGGTCACAAGAACAGCAGCTAGCAAGTGAGCACTGAGACAAGACGTGATGATACAGCTTACCACAGTCGTGAACGGAGAAGCCGACGCGTTGCTGCTTGATTGACTGAACTCGAAGGCGACGGCGAAGGAACTAGGTGACCATGGTGACCGACCAACAGAGAGCTCTTGGTGTCCACGGTTCCTGGTGTCAAACACAGACTGATATAGCCTTCCCACACGGCACATAACCAGGCGATGAGAATGAAGGTTAGGGGCCAGGATTCCTCACTGGAGAAACGACAGCGACGAAGACTGCAAGGCGGCAACGAGATGAACTCCTTAGCAACTCAACCCTTTAGCCTGGAACACCACGAGAACTCAGGACGGTCGCGAATACTTCAAATTCAAGGGAAAAAGGAGGTGGTGAGAGATTGGGGTTCCTCACCAAAGATGGGACCGAGTGACCGACCCGCTCGCAGAAGGCATGGTCGGTTTGGCAAAGATTAACTCCTGCGAAGCCGGCAACGAGCTTTGAACTTGACTTGGAGGCGAACCCGCTGTCGAAGCTTCTGCCTCGGCGTTCTGGTTCACGGCTGAAAACAGCATCGAACTCATTGAATGGGCACAAAACAGAGAATGGGAAACCTGGTTGATGTCTCGTCTCTGATAGACCGATTACTCACCAACGTTGCGTGACGGAATTTACAACGTTGCGTGACGGACAAGATCCGGTGAAGAGATGATCGATGATGACGGAATCTGCACTGCGGTGGCCGGTTCACTCGCGATCCTCTTGGTCCGACACCTCTGATTACAGCTCGAAGCGGTTCATAGGCAACGAGACGGCAACAAACAGCACTGAGGAAGGAACACAAGACGTCAGCAAACCAAAGTTTACCAGGAAAACTGAACGATGACGGTGAAACTCTGGCTGCGACGAAGCGGACGACAAACAGGTTGGAGACGATGCAGCACGGGCAAGCGAGCGGACGATGTGGGGACACGGACGGCGCGACACCGGCGAGGAAGACGACACGGATCGGTCGGCTCGATGGACCGACGGCGCAAGGACGGACGATCCAGCGGACGACGCGGAGGCGCGGACAGCACCGCTCGCCAGTTGCGTCTCTGCAATTCACTTGGAAAAGAAGAAAGGAATGCAGTTAGTGGGAAAGGACAAGGTAGAGGGAGGTTTTATTAGGGGATGAAATTGAGGCTTAAGAAAGGGATTTTTTCCGCCAACCAATCCAACGGTTCAATACAATTGTCTTCGATCCAATGGCCAAAAAATGGATGAGCTCCGAAACAAGGTAGTTCGGAAGATTTTTCAGCCCAAACACAAAATCCCATGAATTGAAATGATCTGGCAACTAAATTTTAAAAAAAGGAATTCGAATTGAAAAGATAGAGATTGGGAAGAAAAATCTTCATTTGAATTTATTAGAAATTTGGCTTTTACACACAATGTGTATCATTTTTCTTACTCTCCTTTATTTTATGTTGGTGCCACAAAACATCATTGTCCATATCCTTTATTTCGTCAAGTAGCTTAATATCCCGTTCAGACTTCTTCTCACTCTCCTGCATGATGTTAGGCATAGGATAAGAAACAAAAGAGTGCTCTCTTTCTAGTTGTGCTGTTGTATTAAGAGATGACATATCACACAACCTTTTTTTATTACATTCTTCTTCTGACAAGAGCATATCGGCAATACATTACACAAATTTTTCATCTTGATTATTCATGCCTGTATCTTTAGATGATAAAAGTTGATTCTCAGTAGTACAAGCAATCAAAAACAAGTGAGAGATTGAGTATTAAGTTTAGAGATGAGCAAAATTTGGATTTCAAAATTGAGACCTTTTTTGAACCTACTCATTATATCTTCTCAGCATTCATCTAAGCCACCAAACAGGATACAAAC
>BCLG01004970.1:0-26811 GCA_001602295.1 Zoysia matrella | reverse complement strand
GGATTAGGGTTAAGGGGTATTTATAGGAGGGTGAAAATGGGGGTTGGGAATTAATCTTGGATTAATTAAAAAAAATCGCGAAATAAATAACAAGGTTGGAGAGATTAATTAGAAAATAGATATTTAGAGACCCGAAAATTAATTAGAGAATTTTTGAGAAATAATTTTAATCAAACGTAAAAATTACGCGGACTAAATTATTTTAGCACCGGATTAATTTAGACGAATAGATTTCGGATTTAGACGAAACGAATTCGGAACGAATGATCTTTGATCGGAACAAAAATTGAGACAGACAATTAAATTGGAACGAAATTGGGGATAAATTACTACTTTATTCGATTCGAATTTTACGGGATGTTACACTTTCAACTAGAACTATATTTTGAAGCTAACAATTTTTTATTTTATGCATGAAAATAATTTATTTAATTCAAATTGCATAATACTTCATTAATGCATTATCATTATTACTTGACATGATAAAATTTTAGAAAATTCACTTTTTTGTATATTTAATTAAACATTTTGGTTCTGTAAAGTTTCATATTTATTTTCATCAAAAATAATTTTATAAAGGTTATATTTTTTTTGTTAAACACTATTTAAATGATTATAAATTCATTTGATTTTAATAAATCTTAGAAAATATACTATTCTGTTTATTTAGTTAAAATTTATGTTTTAGAAAATTTTCATATTTAATTTGTTCACAAGTAATTTTATTAAATATTTTATTGTGTTTAAATGGTATTTAAATCATTATAAATCTATATGATTTAAGAAAATTTTGAAACTTTATCAAAAAAATTATTTAAACCCCTCTGATTTTGTGAGCAACACTCATATGGTGTTTTGTTTTCAAAAATCTATTTTAAAAGAAGTTGTATAATTAAATTTACTAGCCATCTTTTAAAAATAAAAAAACTATTATTGCATGTGCATACTCCGGCTCATGCATATCATTTTATGTTAGGAGCTGAGCTAAATGAGTAGGAGTTCGACAACATTTCGCTGTTCGAATAATCTAACATTGATCAAAGCCTAGGCAAGCCCGATGCATTATCCTATTTCAAATTATTTACTTTTATCACTCTATATTTGTTAGTATGTAATGTGCACTAGGTAATAGGAGTTAATTGAAACCTTAATTACATTTATAGAACTCTATCTTTGTTTAGTATTTTTGGTTCAAGTACCTCGATGTAGAGCTAAGCTAAGAATTCTAACCAACGTTAGAAGTCGAGTCAATAGATCTTCACTCGCAAGCTATAGATTGGTACAAGATTTGATAAATACAGTATAGGTGGTTGCTTTGTTACATGAAGATAAGTGGAGACCGGTCAAAAAATTATAGATTGACATCAGAAAAGGAGTCTTGGATGCGATAGCTCTGTCTGTGTCGATTAAAGACTGTTTGTTATCGGTTTTGTCAAGCAAGTTTAAATAGTACTGATTAAATACCAGATCTATGAGCCCAGGAAACTGATGTAAACGTAATCGAACATCTCTTTTGGAGATAATAAAAGAGAGAGCTTTGGAGCTAACGATCGATAGACCCGGTGTGGTTCTCGCATGTAATGCCACTGCTCGGGAGAGAGGTAAGCATCAGACCGGTGCTGTGTATTATTGGTGTGAAAAGTTGCTATGTACGATTTTGGGAAGCGCGTACATGTAGTGTAATCAGGTTTCTCCAGTCGGATGTAAATTGATTCGAATTGTCACCCCTTACAGTAACGAGTTGTCTCGCTAGGTTGCATAGTAGTAAAAAGTAAAAGAATGAAGATGGAAGTAAATACGAGATGTTTGAGTTGTTTATCAGAATTTGTTTAACAACCATGATTGTGGTAGTTGATAGTGTAAACTAAATTTAAATTTTGATATTTAATTTACTGTTAAAACTTGAAACTAAAAATTTACTTATAGCGCTGCTTTTGTAATTAACCAATCCTGTTGAGTTAGCCTTCTCATTTTAAGAGTTAGCTGTAGATAGCCGTTTTGTCAGATAAGTTTTACTGAGCATTAGATGTTGAGGATTTTGTGGTTATTATTTTTTACTGCAGGTGCTTTCTCTTTCTTTTGGGCTGCACTGTAATATTTAAATAATAAATTTGTAATATATTTTATCGTATTTAAGCTACACTGTAGTACTCGCTTCGTTAAGTGATATCCGATATAATTACGAGGTCGATGTTCATACTACGTATCTTTTACAATATGTATGGTATGATAACTTCCTCGCCGGGACCGGTCGCCATTTCAGTACTTTCCAAACTACCCCCTTCATGCGCGTAGTAGTAGTACTAGTACTCCAGTTTTTTCTATAGCGCGCGTGCATCCACGGCGCTGCAACCTCTCCGGCCATGCCCTTTTCCGTCATTTCAAAACGCACCTGCTAGTTAATCCCTTACTCTGCTGCGTGGTTACTCGTAGTATTAATCAGCGGCCGGCCATCTCTTCTTACCTTCGTCGTGTCCACCACAACTAACACAGCGCCGAGCAATTAACACGGGCACTCTGCCACCGCGTTGTTGGTTTGGCTGCTGCTCGCGGCCGGCCGCGATCCCGATCAGAAGCAGCTGATGGAGGCGTCGTCGCCGCCATCGTCATCGCTGAGCGCGCAGCTGCGGCACAGGCTGCGGGCCACCGTGTGCTGCTGCTTCGGCCAGCAGGGCGGCGCCGTCGGGGAGCGCGTGCGGTGGAGCCGCCGCGCCGGAGTCGGGGAGTTCCGCTACGACCCGCTCAGCTACGCGCTCAACTTCGACCAGGGGGCCGACGACGTCGACGTGGATGTCGAGGAGGAGGAAGAGGAGGGCGTCTACGCTGCCGGGCTCATGTACGAAAGGTTCTCGTCGCGGCTGCCGACGCCGTCGCCGGCCTTTGAGGTCGCCTAGCCTGTGTAACGTAGTGCCTTGTTGGGAGTATCACATATATGTATCGTGTGCTTATAAGCTTGATTAGTTCTCTCGCATGTATCACAGATAGTAGTACCACGAACAGGTCCATGTAAAAACTCAGTTTTGTATGCGTGATCCATATCGGTTTGGAGGGTTTGAACTGGAGAGATGGATTTACTGTTATATCCTTGTTGCAATAGATTGCTCGTGTTCATTCAGTGCCTGCTCCCATGGTTCATTTCTTGCCTTCGGACACAAACGTCTGGCGCTGCGGGTTTCGCAGTGGGTCAACTGCTGCCTGGAGTTTGGATTCGGGCGAACGGCGATGCCAGGCTTCGCTTTCGAGGTGACGGAGAAGACATGGAAGGTGGACAAGAAACTCGCGTTCCGGGTCGTCTCAAGCGAAAACGACGACCGGGCCGGAGAAAAAAATCAGGTGGCGGGAAAAGGAGGAAATAGGTTGGTGATTGATTTTTCTGAAGCCGCGTGCTTGGACTCTACCTGCTCGGTCGCCACTTGACCTAGCCCGAGTACAAGCTGCGTTTGTCCTCTTGAGAGTCACGTGCTGAGCTGTCATTTCGATAATTTGATCGGTACAGGTTTTAGAATAGTATATATGTAGATTACAGGTAAATATCAATGGCTGCCTTTTTTAATTTTCAGCGGCAGTACACTGAAATGAATGTTTTTTCAGCTTTGATTTTTCAGTCGCTTGAAAATTTTCTTTCTATTCCGTGAAACTCATTGCCAGCTTCGCATCGATAATTTGTTGCCAGCTTTTGTGATGAGAGAAAAAAAGAGCATTTTGTAGCAGTAAACGACATAAGAAGGAACAATGGAGCGTGCAGCTTACACAACATATGAACCATACATACTCCTTCCATTTTTTAAATTGTGATGACAAAAAATTTATTTCATTTAACTAGAGTGGATTTTTTGTCCTAAGAGTAACAATTTAAAAGCAGAAGTAGTAAGCTTCAGATGCACTTTGAACATAATGATTACCCCATACGTCTTATATCCACAAGCAGTGAACAGGCAAACCTGAATCTTGATAACTTCCTACAATATCATTACACGGTAACATACATACGCAATTACACGCACAACATAAATTACTCCATTCTGTTCCCTGGTCACACAGGGCATATGATTTCACAAATCACATTCGCAAAATGCTATACTGTGTAAGTCATCACCGACTATTTCAGCTCCACGTGGTCAAACCATGACACTGAGAGACCAACAAGTCCCCAACATGCAACCTTTTTATAAGTTCCCTTCCAAGCTAGGCCCCTCTTCAGATCGTGTTGGCTACCGAGTGCGGGATAATATACTGCGGCTCCTCGCAATAATATATAGTACACATCTAGCTTTGTCAAGATTTCTCAGGGCGTCATTACCTGCAACGTTTCCATTTTCACACGTTTCAAACAGTGCAATCAAGGACAAGTCTTTCACGAAGCCATGAATGGTATTCTTTTGGGTACCTTTTCTTCTTGGTTTTTTCACCAGAGGATGTTGGGTTGCTGTGCCAGTTCCGTTTGCGCTGGTTAATGAACCAGTTGTTGATCTGCTTTAACTGTAATCCTGTTTCTTGCACTAGTCGAGCTTTGTCATCTTCCTATAGAAGTTAGGAAAGGGCGGTTGATCATTGAACAGAAACTAATAATAAAAGGAAGCTGTAAAATGGCATTTATATGGCGTCACATACAGTTGGGTATGGCCACTTGGAATGTGCTTGCCACCAAGCTTTCAATACAGATGCAGTATCACCAGGAAGTTTGCCAGCTCTGCGTTTGCGGAGAATCTCTTCCCGGATATCAACAAGCTTTTCTTTATAGCCCTATAGGATGGAAGCTTTGTTAGTAACAATGCACTACGGATGGTGAATGACGTTTCAAAATGCGTCAATTACCTGCTTAAGCTCATTTTTCAACTCCTGCCGCACACGTTCAACCAAGGATCGTTCACCCTCAGTCAGCATCAGAGGGCCAAAGCCCATAACATCGGACCCCTCATTTCCATCAAACATGTTAGCCTCACTATCCACCTGGTTATCTTCGTCATCAGACATGGTTGCTCCAGTGCCTTCGCCAGGAGATGCCCCTGCAGAACCAATAAGGCTCAGTCAGTTTGTGCCTGATGGTGATGATTTACACAATACTACTATTTTTCAGCTGACCCCACATTTAATTGAGGGCACATACTGCAACATGTGATGGTTCACCATCTTAGTTGTCACTCGGGATATAGACCATATCATTAGATACAAGCAAAATACAAAGTTAAGGCTCTGTCTAATTAAAGTGTCATCAGTAAACTGCTGGCTTCTTTGGCTTTCAGATTGAACTCCTAAAGTTCTAACTTCTATAACCTGCTACCACCTTGCGATAACCTCATGACCGACAGTTGTGCCTTTGTGGTTCTTAGCACGAATTCCATCCCAAAAACAAACACAAAATGGACTTTTCTTGAGGAGATAAGTGATGATTCATGGTCTATGGCAGTCTTTGTACGATAAAAATTTATTTCTGTGAGCCTTGAAGATAGCCGTTTATGACACTATGCACACTCTAATAGGGTATTCTTGAGTGTTGGCTAAGAAACAGTCAAAAGGATTAGTCATTGTATCTAAAGAATACTTTTGCACAATCTTCATTTTCCTTTTTCCTTTTTCAGTTTCAGCTTACATTAGTGTTTCTATTCCTTGAATTACTATATGATCACGCATTTATTTCTTGAAATGAATACTGAAACTACATAGCCCCTAATTGCCAGGCGGATACATTGAAACAATAATAGAAGTATGTAGTAATATTAAGAAAGATCCATCCATCTTGCTGAAGTAATGCAGGGAGAACAATTATCCACCTGTTAGGCTTTGCAAAGATTGCTCAAGCTCCCAGCAACCCATCACAGCCTCCATTGCATGAACACGCACATGCTGCTGGAGTTGTTCCTTGAATGAGCACAGGAGCAGCACATAATGTGTCTGGAATCAATAAAGTGTCACGTATTAGAAGTTAAAAGCATGACAGCAACCAATGAACCATATGATGCAATACGTAAAGAATATACAGAGTCATGTGAAATAGCCAGTGACACAACAGGAAAATCATTGTGAAATAACCTACAATACTGAAGAATGAAGGCTGACAGCCATCATGCATGTGATAGAACCATGAATGCATGGGCTTAATTTAATCCAGCAAATAGCATGATTACAGGACACTCTCTTTAGCTGAGCTTAACTCAACACAAATCATACGGTAGAGTAGTAATTAGCAAGGACCCTTTGAACGTGTGAAATGTTATCCTATAGCATCCACAACCACGGCCTCAGCAGAACACGGCAATTTTATGCAATATTTTTTCTTGATAAGCATCGACAAGAAAGCTCCACCCAAGGCCCCAATTTATCCTACGGAGTATAGCCTAGTACTTCCCAAGTAATCTACCACAACTTGAGAACTGAGAATTAGCAAATGGAGATGGAACAAATTGGGAAACTCGGTAAGTAAAGCAAAAGTGGAGTCGTAGTACGGCAACAACATCGCGTACAGGTCTCCAAGCAACCAATTTGTCCTCCAATCCCCCAAATTTTTGCATCGCACGCAACCCCTTGGCACTGAATCAACTGCCGCGACCAGGGGCAAAGTAGGCAGGAGGACTGAGGTAGGGGAGGCTTCGAGCCGTACGTACCATGAAAAGGTCTAGCTCCTCGCCGCCGGAAGGCCCGCCAGCTGCCGCTGCCCCAGCCGCAGCCGCAAGGGGAGGCGGGCGCGCGGCGATCTGCGCGTCGATGCGGGGGAGCTGGTCGACAGGGGTGGCGACGCGGAGGCATGCGACGTGCGCCTCTAGGAGACGCTCGTAGAGCGGGTGCGCCGCGATGGCCGCCTTCTCTCGCTCCCCGCCGCACGGGGAGAAGCCGCTAGGGTTCGGCGACGACGCGGCAGCGGCCGCGGCCGCGTCCATGGAGAGCCCGTGGTCCGGGTAGTGGAACGCCGCCATCCCTCCGGCGCGGCGGAACTCGCCGCCGACGGGGCGAGGCGAGGCGAGGCGGCGCGGGGCAACGACCTCGGCGGTTGGGGGTTTTGGTTGGTGGTGGTGGGAGGGACAAGCTGATGGATGATGATGGGGAATGGGTTGGATTGGTTGGAAGGCTCGATGGCCTTCTTCGCTCCTCTCGTCGCGCAGCTGGGTAGTGCAGCTGTCTGGAGTGTGACCACGGCGGCCACGTGGGGGACCGGCACTCGTCAAAGGTGGCGTGCTAATTGCTACGCGTACAATAAACTGGAGTTAGGTGGCTTTCAACTGTCTTTCACTCGCAATTAAAGTGGAGATTTTCGAAACAAAATAGTAGTCCATATGACCGTCGCTCTCGTGTGGGCCACCAACAAAACGTGAGCAGCAGTTTTTCCGGACCCTAAATAAAGTGTCTTATACTATTGGCTTATCCCTTCTTTGGATAAAACTTATCCACAATGTTACTTCAATGAAAATATATTAGTATAAATGAAAGTTTGACAATTTCAACACAGGAATATAAATGTGGTGATATTCAAAGATTATTTACATAGCTCAATGGAGGGTTAGGTTTTCTTTGGTCTTCATCCACCGAAGCGGAAAAAGGGATGAGGAGTAATAAACAGTGAAACAAAGAAATTACGACTTTACGAGCTACTCCGTACAACTCTAAAAAAAAACTTAGTAGATACTAACACCATTTACACTTTATTAATATTTTTATTCTTTTTATTATTTGATGTCAAAGTTTTGTTGTATCGTAAATTACTGTAACAAATTTAGAATCCATATATCAAGAAAAGTACATTGACAGATATCCATCAGCATCGTACGCTGCGGAAGTGCTCGGCGGAGAAAAGCAATGTGTAGCGAGTCATTTTGGTGGCGGCAAACCAAACTTTTATGTCCCTTTTGATTTCGCTATAAGTAATGTTATCCCTAGCCCACGTTTCCAATCGGAGGAGGTGAGTGCAGGAGAAAATGATATCGAGTTGGCCATTCGCTACTGGCCGGCCATAGGTAAAGCAGCAAAGATGGAAAACGAAATGAAACCACTGATGGCGATCAAAGTCAGAAGTCACGGTTCAGATTAGCTGTATTGCTGTGAGGACCCACGATTTGGATTGGAAAGGGCCATACCAACGCTCTTTGTGCTGACTCTTTAAGTAGCACTCCAAGAACACTGCTATGCACAACTCAAGATCAAAGCGTTGACATCACGGAACTGTAAGCCCCTTCAGCATCAGAGATGTGTACAAACATGTGACTTCCATTTTGCTTGGAAAAGAAAAAAAAAAGGTGTCCTTTTCGTCCTTAGTAGCAAAGACTTCCAAAATCCGGCCCACAATCTTTGACAAAGATAGGTCCCCAGGCCGCCGTCCAAAACTAAACATAACTCAATATTTGCAAAACGTAGCTCAACATTCGCAAAGGGAAAGGGGGTATCTGAAACTCAATTCTGCTTTTAGTCGCAACTGGAGAAATCACGGATCCACAAACCACAGAAAAAGCGAAGTGTTTTCCACCAGACATCAGATGCACACAGTTCACAGGCAACATTTCACTTGATTGAACTAAAATAACATGAACAAATTCATCTGAATCCACTATCGTGGATATCATTTTAAGCTGAAACAAGCTTCAGCCAGACCATGTGTAGAAACGCTAGGCAAAATAATGTCAGGTCGGTTAAATCAGTCTTTAATTTAGCTACAGCGTGGCTTATCACTTAAAACTATATATAGTGGTAACTATGTAATCTAACAACTTATCGGATATCTGTCATTCCTCAAGGATGATATGGTGCTGCGCCATCTAGCCTGCTACCCTGCTCCTCTATGTACACTTGTTATTCAGCTAACAAAGTTGCAAGGTCCTGGAGCAATCAATGAACCGTTGATACATCCGCAATGTCCTGTGGAGGAAGATTGAGGTCTGGTAGCACAAAACTGTCTCGTGGAGACTGCATAACCGACTCCGGGTGGGCCTGTTGCTTTCCCTTCTGCCCTTCAGATGCATTCTCATTGTGAGAGTTCGATTGCTCCAATTTTATCTGCATCATGCCAAAAAAATATTATATTAGGTGTCTGTTCTTTACAATATGATGATAGACTACAGCAGCACATGCATGAACAGTACATGAAAAGTACTTCAGAAACAGTACAAAACCAGTTGGCTCAAATGTCGACCGACCAGGCATTGAACATCAGCTACAGCTCATGAAAACCGTTGGTCCGGTTCAAGTGGGAGCATCTATGTCAATGACATGTGGGCTAGATGGCATGTTTCATATTTCATAGAATTGTAATGGCATGCGTCAAATTAATTCTTACAACAAATGGACAATGCATAGTCTACTCGGAGCCCGGGTTCAAGGGTTTAATGACAAAATGTCCCAGCATGAAACCAATGTTAGGTTAGAAGGTGCCTTGACTCCCGAAAATCAACATCTGCTGAATAGAAATTAACAGTATAAGACAGATCTTAACAGATCCAGAATGCTGGAATTAGACGGATGGGCCAACACTGTCTCAAAAACAAGACAGAAGAAGCAAAAGGCACCATTAAAAACAAGTACCCAGTTGATACTAGCTTCTTTAGTGTTGGAATAGGAAAGTGGTTTGTTTCTTTTGTAGTATCTGAATTTCAGAAAAGCCAAGTCTTTAATGTTGGATCCTTGCATCATAGACACTGAAATAAGGTGAAGGTCACATGTTTACCATCTCTGGAAGGTGCTGTAATAACTTTACAGCCATAACCTTCTTAATGGTAGTTCATCGCATTGATGTGACATTTGAAGTTCACGGTCCAAGGAAATTTATGAACAGGATTTTGGGAAGATAAATTGAATGCAGACAAGGACTTGACGATATAGAGCTAGTTACCGTTCAAATATCCCAAACTGGAACACTAGAAATTGGATTATTGAAGGTTTTGACCCACAACTACCAATTAGGTACCCAATTTGCATTTCTAGTTCCATCACAAGGGGCTGAGCAGTACTGGCTGAGCTCTGCATATTTTTCTTGCATCTATGCACGTAACACTTGAAAGAAACCACAAAAAACATTTTCCTGCACTGGAAAACCAGCAAAGATGGGCCGGTTGAGATGGTTACCAGCTAACTAGTTCTATTTTCTTCCTTTTTAATACATGGATTTTCTTCAGTAGAAATTGACCATTAATAGGTAGCTAGCTATATGTAGTAGTAGGATCCAGAATGCTGTTTGGTCGCAACTGGACTGAATAAACAACCATTTCTCCTACAGCCAAGACCCAATATTTCTCAGAGATTAGCTAAAACCAAATAAGAAATACGATATCTAACATAGCATATGTAACCGATTGGCAGATGAGGTGGGCAAGAGGATGCTAGCCACAAACTTCTAAATCATTTAGCATTCCCGCAGGTAGCTTACAAACTAAAATGCCTAAAGATTATCCCAGGGCTATGTGGACTGTTACCTTTGGGCACAAAAAGAACTCTAGAATAAGGAATATAAAATGCAAAACTCGTGCTTTAAGCCAAAACAAGGAAGATGGCCTTTTCATTAGCCAGCCCACCAGCAGATATCATTTGGTCGCCCACCACTATTCAATAGGAAGAGAGAAACACGCTAAGATCCATTTACCTCAAGCTTGTCATTTTCTTTCGATAGGGCAGTGCAAGCTTTCTGCAAAGCCAGCATCTCCTGCACACATAGCCAAGCAAGATGCAACTGCAGTCAGTAAAACTGGCAGCAATATTGTCCCAAAGTACTACGAGTAATTAAGTAAAGAATGCTAACCTCACGGAGGCTCTTATTCTCCATCTCAAGAGACCGTACGAGCTGCTGAACCTCCGGTAGCTTCTGCATACAGAAACAAAGCAATGAGCCAAATTATGCCACAAGGATGAGAAACACTCAATCTCCAAATTATATAAAGGATTGGGCTTTTTAGTCACAGGACCATCTTGATGATGAGGACGATCTTTTTGGTCAGTACGCCCTTGTGGCTTTGTACTGAAGATTCCAGTCTGTGTTCACCCTTTATTCTAAACTAGTACAAGCGTGGTTCAACAGCCTCTAAATCAGCCCTTTACCCTGTGAATGGGCAACACTACGACTGGGTCAAGACTAGACTCTTTTTGCCAAGACAAAGCGTGTACTCAAACAGAATACTTCTGCACCGCAAAACACCGGTCCTAAAAGAAGTTTTTGAGTCTCACGCGCGCCAACCCATCACTCACGCTGGGCTGAATCACATGCTCTATGCAGATAGCGTGTCCGAGTAAAGCGATTTGGAAGAGCAAGGAGGAACTCACCAGCTTCTTCCGTGGCCGTTGACTGTTGGGCCTTGTAAGAGGGGTCGGCGGGGTCAACTGTGGCTCTCCGATGGAGCCCACCTGCAGTGAAAGGAAGGAAAGAAACATCAGTCCATGACCAATCATTTAACCAAAAAACACAGACGCATGGCGACATGAACAAACACTGGCCACAGGAGCCCACACGCATCTGTCCAACACATCACGGATGCAGAATCACGTACTAGCTGTATCGCAGTAAAACAATACAAGACACAAGCAAATCGCAGAAAAGAACACACGACATAAGCATGCATGCTTAGGGAAGGGCTCCCAGTCGACCAATCCATGGTCTGGCTGTCTGGCTCCCTCCTAACTCCCAGCTAGAATATCCCGTTCACCCACCTATCCGGCAACCACATGAAGTGACACGCACGACAAACCTTTCCATCATTGTCCTCCTTGTTCTAGTCTAGCCACAGTGGAAAAGAAAAAGTAATTTCATCCATGTATATGTGTCGATTTTTAATTAGGCGATGATCACATCCGCCTAACTACCTTCCGACGCAAACAACAACAGAAAACCACGTCTCCACACTTCCACAAACGGTAAGCATTGGGCCCACACCGCAGCCGGATACCCTGGCATCCGACAGGTGGGGTTGGTACGCCAACACCTCTGACCCCACAAAGAACAAGAACAAGAGGACATCCGCCGCGCCGCATCGCGAGGGCAACCGGGTGGCGGCGGCTCCTGGCTGTGACAACTGACAAGAGGAGGCGAGCCATGCTGCGGCCACAGCCGTTCATGGCCAGCGAGCGCGCCGGCGTCGGGCTCTGTCTCCGACGAGCTCGCTGCCGGCGGTTGCCCACGTGTCGCACGCACAAGCAACACCGCCCCCACCCACCCCATCGCGCCGCGTTTAAACGCCCGCATTTGACTCCGTCTCCACACCCAGACAGGGGCCCACCCAGCACGCTCCCCCCACACGAGCAATTGCACCGGAGGATAAAGGACGGCCAGAATGACCACGCTGGCCTCAACAATGGAGTGCTCTGTGGGGCCCTCAACGACCAAAGGAGAGGGGTAGCCAGGGTAATCTAGCGGCACGGAAGCCATGGAAGGCCCAGCTTGGGCCGCACCCACCGGCTTCCGCGAGTTACCGGAATTACCCCTCGCCAGTACGAGTCAACCACAAGCGCATAAAAAACACGCTGACACGCAGCATGAAAAAAACGCTAAAAAATTTTCAACTGCTTTGTTAACTTTGCAAATCCGACGTAGGAGCTGAGATTTTTAGACACGTATAGTTGGATCAGTGGATGAATGAGAATGCGGATCTGCGAAGCGAAACGAGGCCAGGGAGCTTGACGTCGGGCGCAAGCAAAACTGGAAATCCAAGCGACAGGGAGAAGATGACATGAGTGCGGCGGATTCGAGGGAGGGAAAGGAAAGTGATGCGCGGCTGCGTGGTTGAGTGACGAAGGGAAGGGATTTTTGCAGTCACGAAGGGCCAGTTTCGTCACGCCAAGAAGAAAAGGGCAAAAGGGCAAAAAGAAGGCTCGGAAAGAGGACAGGAGATAGGCGAGAGAAGTGGCGGTGGTGGGGGAGGGGAGAGAAGAACCCAAAGCACCGGCGGCTGTGGCACGACGAAGACGAAAGAGAGAGGACGTGTCCAGCTACGATACCGTACCTTAATCGTCGCCGGCGCGCGGCGGTACCCCGGCGGCGAGCAGAACCCGCCGTCCTCCCCGCCGCTGCTGCACGCGCCGGAGCCGGAGCCGCCGCTGTAGTCGAGCGGCGACGCCGGGCTGCCCCGGCCCCATCTGCCCTTGCCGGAGGACGTAGCGGCTGACCCAGTCGACGGCGAGTGGCGGCGCGACCGCTTCCCTCTGACAACCGCCGGCCAGATCAGCTCGCCCTCCTGCGGAGCCGCGGACGGCGCCGGCTTGCACCACGGTGGCGTCCATCCGGCGAGGTCAGCGCCGCGCAGCGAGCAGATGGTGTCGGCGGCGGTCAGCGCTTCCGCGTCCGCGTCGGGTGCCGCCATGGTCTTCGAGTTTTCGACAGCAGCTGCAGCAGCAGCTGAGCTCGGGAAGGACGCGAAGAGAGAGAGAGAGAGAGGTCCGTGGAGAGAGAGATGTGGGTGGGGGGACGAAGAAGGGAGACGAGTGGAATGAGGTGTGGGATTGGCCTGTGGGGGCGTGGAGGCGAACCAAGGCCGCGGCGTGGTACCGGGAGTGCTTTTAAATGGCGGAATAAAACCGCGGATTAAAAATCAGCCTGACCCACACCTCCCGACACACGCCCCTCCCCTTCTCCACCTACGAGAGCTAGTAGTACCAGCTCCCTGCCCCCCCCCCCCAACCCACCTCTAAGTAATGACAAGGTGGACCCACGTATAGCGGCCCACAACACAGTAGGCAACGCACTTCATGCGGGCAGGTACACCGATGCGCTCCGACCAGGCGAAGCCTTTCTGCGCCGTCCGTACCCGCAGAGCTGCCACACCGAAATGACCGTGCCACCCTGCTCCGGGCCCGGCGTCAGCGACCGTCGCGCACGAGGGCTCGGTCGGTACAGCAGCAGCGAGGCTTCGGACGCAAGGTACGACGAAGCGGAATGGAATTGGAGGCACAGCGTGGCGGTCAGAGGCCTCGGGCTCCGTGGGCGCGTTGCGTGACGGAGGCGCGCGCGGTACCCACTGCGCCATGGGCCCTCCAAGGAAGGCGGGAGAGAAAGCGAGCCCAGTCACTCTTGACTCTTGGGCGCGCGTTGCAGCTCTGCAGCCGCTGTGCCGGTGTACTGGCACTGTGGGCTGTTGGGGTGGACGGGCTTCCGCGTGTTTACCGCGCAGTACATTCCTACGCACGCAACAGGGCTGCGGTCCGGGAAAAGTTTCTGTCTGGGATTCAGAGCACTGTTTACAGCAGCTGGCTCATGCAATCCCCCGAGTAACTCTTATCCGTACAAATATTAAAACCCCAAAACGAAATTTTTTTATTGTATATTTGTCCTATAAAAGTAAACTGACTCATATTAGCTGTGAGCAATGTTTACGATTTGGTTCAAACCACTAGAAAATCAGAAAAAAAAAACCCGATCGAAAACTGTTTCAAATCGAAAATTTAAAAGTTGAACGAAATGATACAGTAAATCGATCGGTTTTTCACGTTTCTTCGATTTTTACGATTTTAGATTTCAAAATTTGAAACTCTTTTTGATATTTTGAATTTTTTCAAAATTTCAAAAATTTTACATTTTTAAAACAAACACCAATTGTTCGGTGAGACCGAATCAGACCGATTTCATTAAAAATCACAAAAACCGATCGGTTTTAAATGGTTTTATAAACCTTGACTGTGTGATTCAAAATTTCTATACTCAAAGTTTCAAACGACGCCTGATCCATTTGTGTGCAAAGTAGGTCTACTGGATGAGACATGTACCGGGTGTAAGACGAGTGGGCCACTAGAGTACCGAGGTGTCACGAAAGATCTCGCTGACCCATGATTAGAGTTTTTAAAATGGGTCAAAACTGGCCGGTTTTTATAAAAATCGGTGAAACTGATCTAATTTTATCGAAGCATCAGATTTCGCTAAAAATTATATTGAGATAATATAGCAAAATTGCTAACGATCTGTTTTTAAAAAAAATTGAAACCCATCCTGTAGTGATTTCTAAAACCCTATCACCATAGAACGTCTCTGATGACATATGACCTTCCATAACTGGGAGATCTCCAACCTTTACTTCCTCACCAAGAACTTCGAGTTATAGAACAGCAAGCGTGACAGCTTGTGTTAAGCAAGACTGCAAGCTGCTTGCCTTTTGAAATTAAAAAACTGCTACTACTCCACGTATCAGTGACAAGAACTTTAGCAACAGGGAGGAAGGACGTGACACTAGGGTCTTCTTTGAAATGAAAGAATTTTACAAAAATCTCATAAAATTTTATACGAATCAATTTAATTTTACATAAAAAAAATATAAGAAACGAAAAAAAATTGCGTTTCAAAAGAGGCTAGATTTGTTTAAGCATTGTGATGACCTACTTGCGACTCGTGAGCCATCAGATGCCATCCAAGGAGTAGCGGTGTCGACGTGGTCTCCGTCGCGAAGCAGGCAGGCAACCTTTGAAAAGTCGCCGTCCACTCTGACCTTCTGACCAGTTCGCGGCCGGCCCGCAAACTACGCCATGCCGCACGGATGGACGGACGCGGCGTGGCAGAATCGATGTCGGACCATGGTTGGCCTAGTTTTGTGAAACTGAACAGTAAGCTTACGCAGAGTGCCATGTATTTCAGCCCGTTAAACTGTTTCCTGCGTTCAATCGACGCTTGTAAATTGTCGTGACCTCCTTGGTATCCTGCGTGTCGGATCGCGCAGGGTGGTATGGGCACGGGCACAGGTACTTTCTCCCTGGCACAGTAGCAGCGACGCGACTGAAAAGTCTTGCGAGTCGTCACACGGCCGGGCGAAGACGAGTGACCGGGCACGGGCACATGCCTCCAACGGTTTCTCGGAGCTGACTACCTCGACCAAGGGCTGAAGTACATTGTAATTCAAAGTCGACCCGTCCCAAAACCTCTACACCAACTGTCAACTGAGGTCTAGATTAATCGAGGGCGGAGGGTAAGCTCGCAGAGTCTCAGAACTAGTTCTTGCTTCCTTCCAACGAAGAAATCTGCGGCAGCGCGTTGGCAAGAATAACGACTAAGGATTCCAACCTTGATGCGTGCCCAAATTGGTGAAAAAAATGAAAAGATCGAGAAGGAATCGCATCGATCCATGGTGGCCTGTATCCGTCGGCCACAGCAAGGCCGGTATGCATATGCCTACCGCCTTCTTTCTGATGACAGCGACGTGCCCCTACCCATGCCATGCTGATGCTCGTTCCCGCATCGATTCCCGTCAAGAAGCGATGGAACCGATGGTGGTAATCGTAAGGAAGCTAGTAGACCCCTGTCCACGTCGTCCTGGTGGAACAGTCAGCATCGCCAACTACGTGCTGGTACCGTACGCACTGTTTGAGTACGACCAGATTAACTTTGATCCTTCACTGAAAATTTGTACTGCTCCAGTACGTACTGTATCATAGTCCATGTACTAGTACGTTCGGAGACCAGTAATCACAGCCGCCCGGGAGAGAGGTCGATCTGGGCAAACTCACAAGTATTTGTAGCGGAGTAGACAGTAGTACTACATCAGAACTTGAAGCCCCATAGCAGGAGTATAATTGCGAGAAGATCTGCAATGATGTGGGGGGTGGTACACTAGTTAACGTAGGAGTACGAGTGTAAGAGAGCAGTGGTGCAGCAGTAAACGAACGAAGTGAAGCAGGTTGGTGGCGGCGGTCACACGGGACCTGCGCGCGCCACTGAATGCGCCATACCCCGCTCCCGATCGCCGGAGCGCGACGAATTCTTACGCGGTCGAGAGGCGGTGCGTGGGCTGTGGATTGCAAAAGTCGAGGAATCGCGGCTGCGGGCCTGTGCTTCAGGAGGCAAAGCCTAGCTCATCGGCCGAAAACCAGTAGCCATGTCAGCCCAGATCAAAATCATGGAGGGCCCGGAGAAGACTTGTTTTCCCGTCGAAAAGGGCCCAAGTAGAATCGTACTCTACTCCACCTGGGTAAGTACGTGCTGATGATCCACTGATTCAGTCGTGTCATGTGTAGTCCAGTCTCCAGCTGCCGAGACTGCTGCACGTGATCAAACTAAACCCCGACAGACCAAACTTACAAACATCAATAACCTTATTATTATTATTTTCATTAAAGTTGCGTGCTACTCACTGAACGCCGCCACCGGCCGTGCATTGCATATCTGTGTGCGTCCGGGCGCCCGTGATCCCAGTGACGTCGCGGTGCACTTCACAGCCAGATTCCACGGACCGCGGGTTGTGTCCAAGCGAGCCGAAACGTTAGCGTCCAGAGTTCGACGAGCCATTAACGACGCTCTAAGCTCTTAGCTGTGGGCCCTGTGGCCATGGTTTGCTGCTTGCTGGACGCGGACCGGTCTCTTTCTTCTCGTTCCTTTTCTACGCGGCCATCGCGTGCCGGATCGAGGTGTGGTGTGGACTTACCGGTACGGCACTGCGTCGCGGTGGCAGCAGAGAGGCTGTGATCACGGGCCAAAGCAAATGGTCCAAGCTACAAGAGAGAGAGAGAGAGGAGGGAGCCTTTCCACGGGACGCATGTGCGGGGCACGCCATGGGAGGGAGGGAGGAGCTCCTCCAAGAAAGTCTCCTGGCACCAGTGACAAGCCGTTATCCGCGCCCGAGATTCTGCGAGCCTGTTCCCGATCGAAGAAGAGAGATCTCATTAGTCATTATCCTCTCCTTGGCCGGGCCAGGCACCACAAGTCCGCAACAAGACAAGCCTGGAGTACCTTACAATAGAATGAGTCTGGTTTGGTGGGAGCTGAGTATACTACACTCCTATGATTATAGAGAAAATTTTTTATTCACCATCGAAAATTTTACTCTTCTTTTATTCGCCATTGAAAATTTACATTTCTCTTATCTACCATTGAATTTAATTTTTCTTCCCATTTTTGCCATGATCATCATTTGCTACAAGCAAAAAATGCATTTCTAACTTGAATTTTAAAAAAATAGAAATTGCATAAATTTATATTTTACATATGTTTATGATTAAAGAATTGTAAATATTGGTTTAAAATATTTTATTTTCTGAATATAACTGACCGCATTGAGTATTTGAATCATAATTTATATTTTTAAATTGTAAACATATGAAAAATATATATTCATGCAATATATAAGTAATATGTCTGATAGATTTTCTGAAATCTAAATTCGATATTTATTTTTATGTAAAAGCAAATGGTGATCATGGAAAAAAGAGAGAAGGAAAATTAAATCCAATTGTAGATAAAAGAAATGTAGATTTTAAATGATGAATAAAAGAAGAGTAAAATTTTTGATGAAGAATAAGAAATTTCCTCCTTGTTATACCCTTCGTCTGTCGTCTCCATACAAGTGAAGCAGTACTAAATTGATGCACGACCATTTCTTCCTCCTCCCAGTGCAAATTCATCCAAAAACTTTTGTTAGGAGTAATTCAGATGATTTCTTTCTTCTTGCTGGAAAAGGCATCTCCAACTCACCGTCGCCTGTGTGTCACTGTCCTGCTTACCCGAGCGAGCCTGATTACTACTGTTTGGTGGTGCCGTTGATGGATGCAGCTCCTCAACAGTGGAATCGAGGTTGACAGGTCTCAGGAGTCGGTGCACTCGACTTCTGATACCTGTTCTCCCACAAGGTGTCGCTTCTGAGAGGAAAAATGCGCCAGGCGTTAGTAAGTTCCCTCAGGTTTGATTTGAAGCAAAATGCGATCTTGCGAATTGTTCTGAACCAAAATTCAGGCCCTATTATCTGCTTGCCGGAACAGCAGGGGAAGCAAAGCACCGACGGCCCCTTTCTTGAGGCTGCACGGTTCGGTGGGGCAACTCGATCACTGCTGACGGAGACGGACGGGATGATGGTCATGCGACGTGCTGGAGAGTACCGGAAAGATGGATGAGGCGTTTCTGTCAGCCAACAGAACCAGGACCGTTCGGTAGTAGTTGTATCGGTTTAACGTAACCCCTCATCAGTCGTCACACTTACTGTCTTAATCCATTCTTCTGTTTTCTTTTCTCACGAGGCACGATTTGCAGTTTCATAATGCACATAATGCGTATGCAAGTTAACCAGTTAGTAAAGTCTTAACCACTTGAATTACTGCTTGCTGAAGACCGGAAGATGGAGTGTACGAAGCTGTTCAAACTAGCCGGCACTTGTCCTTGCCTCATCCTGTGGCAGGGTTGGCCGCCAGCTCGCCGTGCGTTGAACTGTTGAAGGAGGTCTCGCATCGCGCTGTAGCCGGAGGAAGAGGAGACCGTGCATCCGGGCTGAGCTGCACCGAAATTGAAGCTGGTGTACGGCCGCACATGCAGTACTAGCATCGCAGGCGGCCAGTGATCGCCAGTTCGCCACCAGAAGCGGCGGTGCCCTCTTGCAACTGCCACATGACAGCTCCCTCGGTCGGCTCGGCGAGCCAACCAACCCGAGAAGAACGGCAGCACAGCTCCGGTCTCCTGTCCGTGCACCACATTTTCTCTCCCTCCCACCCTCTCCACAGTCGCCATCCCTCCGTGCTCGCTCGCTCGCTGACCCAGGAGATCAAGAAAGGGTTACACTAACCGAAAAGAAAACGAGGGCGATCAAGTGGCGGCTCGAGGAACTTCACGATTCACGAGAAGGGAGGAGTGCACACAAGAGTCGAGAGAGAGAGAGAGAGAGAGAGAGAGAGGGCTCTGCATATTTTTTTTTTTCCTTCGGATTCCCTGCCTCCCATGGTATCTTGTCAGAAAGGCACAGAGATTTGTGTGCTTGTTGTTGTGAAGTTCTTGTCTCCTCTCTAGCCAAAGAGAGGGGAGGAGGCCCAGAGGAGAAAAGGGTAGGAGAAATGAGGTCAATGCCGCCGCCCTTGCCGCTCCTCTGCTCCTCCGTCTTCCTGCTGCTCCTGCTGTGCCACCCATTGCTGGCCAATGCGAGGGCTATACCGGCGAACGCGCCTTCTCCGGGGCCTTCGCCTCAGTCCGTCAACGGCGACGTCACCTCCTCCAACGGTGGCGCCGCCGTTCGTTCTGCGAATACGGCATCTCCTCCCACAGGTAGGTTCTCGGCGGCTGGCTGTGTAGCCGGATTGTAGTAGCTTGCGTTTGTCAGGGTTCAGTGTGTTCCTGCAGTGATGTTCATTGGTTCTTGATCCTTGCTTAACCGTGCGCGGCGGTGTAAAATTTCGTCCTTTTTTTGGGGAAACTTGTTCCTTTCAAAGAATTTCAGCGCTGGTTTGGTGGGCAAGGTGTTTCTTACTTTTGGAAAGGTGGGGAAGAGTTCATCTTGGGGTTCAAAGACTTCTCCTGGGTCGTTTGCTTCGGAAATTTCATTCCAGATTATTCTTCTATTCCGAAATCTAATGCGACCGTAATTAGGAATAAAACGGTCTTTCTACTGAAACTGTTATATTTATGATTTAACGTACGTATTATATGTAGCCTTGATGATTTTAGAAGAAGACAGGGAATGCTGGCTACATACTTGCAGTAAATTTGAAATGCGATTTTCTGGAGTTAATTTCGAAGATATTTGTTGGGAAACCCAATTTTACACTGTTGTTTCCCCTTGCTTCGATTTTCAGTGGTCATAGTGGTGGAGAGGCACCACCCCCTCCGCAGGGAGCTTATCGCTGCCATCGTCCTCTCCTCCGTCGCCGGCGTCACGGTCCTCCTGGCCGCACTGTATGCCTGCATCCTGTGGCGGCGATCACGCCAAGCCCTTGACTTCAAAGACACCCAGAGCTCAGGTCTTGGCCTTTCTTGCTTCCCTTGTTGACTTGTTGCCCATGTGAGTACTTATCTAGGTGCTGACCTATTTAAAATTTTCAGATACCGCAAGGATCGCATTCGTGCCAATGCTGAACAACTTCACATCATTCAAGACTGGCAAGAAGGGGGCTGCGGCCATGATGGATTACACCTCTTTGGAGTCAGCAACAGGTAAATTCGGTGAGAGCAATGTGCTTGGAGCTGGTGGGTTTGGATGTGTGTACAAGGCCAACTTTGATGGAGGAGCTGTCGCTGCGGTGAAGAGATTGGGTGGCGGGGGACAGGAATGTGAGAAGGAATTTGAGGTGATAATTGTATTTATAAATCTGAAATTTTCTGTTCAGTGGTCATGGTCAAATTTTTATTTTTCATAAGTAGTGCTCTTTCTAAATAAAAAAAAAGATCTTACCATCTTTATTGAATTAACAGAATGAGCTAGATTTTCTTGGGAGAATTCAGCATCCGAACATAGTGTCCCTTATGGGCTTCTGTATTCATGAGGAGGACCGTTTCATTGTTTATGATCTGATGGAGAATGGATCATTGGAAGCACAGCTGCATGGTATCATTTCTTTAAGAACTCCATGCTATCATTTTCTATACTTTTGTTGTTTATTTATGTTAAGTTCTGAGCTGGGAACGTTGCTAAATTATATCCTGTGCTTGTATCTAGGGCCATCACATGGATCAGCTCTAAGCTGGCACATTAGGATGAAGATTGCTCTTGACACTGCGAGGTTTCCATCTTGCTCCTTCACTTAGTATGATTAAAATAATTAAGTTGCATGCTTATGATTGTATTTTATAATTTACATCTGTATCCGAACCAACCAGGGGATTAGAGTATCTGCATGAGCACTGCGCTCCACCAATTATCCATAGGGATCTGAAGTCATCTAACATACTTTTGGATTCATACTTCAATGCTAAGGTATGCTTGGTTAATTTATTTTTAGTCAATCAAATATTGCTTGGACTAATGGCCACAGCGCATATCACAGGAATATGGAATATAGCGTAAATTCATTCATCTTTCTTGTCGCTGCAGATTTCAGATTTTGGCCTTGCAGTGACTAGTGGTAATCACAACAAAGGGAATCTGAAGCTTTCTGGAACATTGGGTTATGTAGCCCCTGAGTACTTATTAGATGGCATGCCTTCCTCTTGCTCCTTTTTTGCGCTTGTGATCATGTTTGCTGTCTATTTATTACTCCATAATCACATCAATGATGTTCTGCCTTAATCATGCACAATTGCATCGAATTCAGGGAAGTTAACTGAGAAGAGTGATGTATATGCATTTGGAGTAGTACTTCTAGAACTTCTGCTGGGAAGGAAACCTGTTGAGAAGACGGCCGACTCTCAATGCCAATCAATTGTTACCTGGGTAAGAACTGTTATGAGACTCACCATCTTAGATTATTAGAATCTAGTACTCTATTAAATAGCAAAACAATTTCTCCCTCTATATGCAATTATGTTTCATTCATCTGACAATTGGCATATTTGGAGTAAATTGCAGGCCATGCCTCAATTAACTGATAGATCCAAACTCCCTAACATAATTGATCCCATGATCAAGAATACGATGGATCTGAAGCACCTGTACCAAGTAAGCATTTTCAAAAAGTTCTTTGGTTTACTTATGCTTCAAACTATTGTGACCGTCTTATAAACTGACTGGACTGATACAATTTACCTTACTTCCAGGTTGCTGCAGTCGCTGTGCTCTGTGTGCAGCCAGAGCCAAGTTACAGGCCACTAATCACTGATGTACTCCACTCTCTGATTCCACTAGTGCCAATGGAGCTTGGAGGGACATTAAGGGCCGGACCACAATCACCTTATGCTACTCAAAAGCATTCGCCCTGATGAGGTAACACAAACATGGATATGATCGGAATCGGTGGTTTAGGTTGGTTCATTCAAGTGGTTCAAATAACTTATTATGTGGAGCCTGGCTGACTGTTCCTTGTTGCATTACCTTCCATGGTGTTTGTCTAAGTGCCAATCTAGCGAGCTACTCCTGGATAGCTAAATCAGTAGAGTTTTCAGAATTGTGAAAGGGTTTACTATATCTCCCCCCCTACTGTATAAAGAAGAACAATTCTCCTTTTTCTTTTTTCTTTTTGGTTCTGATACTGAATGTATAGGTTAAAGATGTTTCACACTATTCAATATAGAATTGAAGAAATATTTGCCCCCGTATATCTAACTGCTTCATAAGGTTTAGTAAGTGTTTCAAGAAGGGATCATGGCATCAGTTATTTGCCGGAGAATTTTTCGTTAACTATGTTCATGGGTTTGGCAACCTAGCAAGCACCGCCAGATATCTTGCTACTATATTTCACTTTGCACTGGTCAATAGTATTCTCTTTAAGAAAAGATGGCAGCCAATAGACATGCTACACTTCAATCCAGATGGTTAACAGGTAGGAGTACTCTTCAGTTGGTGAAAATTTGGTTGTTCCACGTGACGAAAGAAATTCAATTATTATTCTTAAAGAAATCTTTTGACAGAATAAAGTTGAAATAATGATGCAACAATAAGGAATTATGACTAAGGAAAGCGATGGGAACACAAGAGCAAGTGACCATGTGCACATTAGGTAGGGAATTAAGATCATTTCAATTTTCATATGGTTGAGTGACCATAGGCCGCAAGAAAGTGCCACGCATCACCTGCTGTGCAGCGTCAAAAAGGGAACTGCTTTGTGCGTCGGTGTACAGACAGCCAAAATGCTCTGCTCACGAGGCTGTTGTATGTCGTAGATTCATACTAGCTTTAGCATTTTATATAAAAATTCATGTAACAACTACTGGTGTCTTCTTAGGTTGAACGTGTCGTGAGGTAGTTGACGATCATACATCTACACTGGCTTCAGCAACTACGTAAGCTTATTGCAATGCTTGTGCCAATTGAAGCCCAAACATGTAGTGGACCAGCATTAACCAAGAACACTCGAGTCTTTTTCTGGACTACTCAATTGTCTTCTACCTGAAAGTTACTTAGTGTATCATGTCGGAATCCAGCAAGATCCTGCCATCATCAGCATGAGTAAATTTAGGGATGTGGTTATCTACTAAAATTTCTCTGGTGGTTCTAAATCCAGCTAATCCTGCCTTTTTTGTTGCCTTTCCCACTGAACATTCATGCCCACCATGTGTCTGTTTGTTTCCTCATTAAATTATATAATCTAGATTATAATCTCAATATTTTATAATCTGAATTATAATTTGTGCTTGTTTATTTGGTAACTTAGCTTATTTTTCTAATTTTGTAGAGGTAGTAAGTCTTTTCGAAGACTATAATCTCAAATAAGCACTTAATAACCAGCTTATTAGATTATAATAATCCAAATTTGAGATTAAAATAATTTGATAAATAAATTTTTGTTTATCTCTATAAATTATAATCTCTGTACTTATATAATCTAATAGATTATAATCTCAAATAAACAGAATAAGACACAAGAGTTCTTTGATAGCGTGCATGTGATTGTCTCTAATCTCCTTTTGAAGACTGACCTCCTATATTATATTTAAAAAAAAGACATGACTGACCAACGATGACGGGAGATGGTCACTAGTCAAGTCCTTTCTATCTACTCCTACTTCCCTTTTCTTTTAGTAACATCAACAACAAACACGTACCAAGAAAAAAAGCGGCTTTATTATTCGTGTTAAGTGTTCTACTGGCTTAGTCATGTTCTTCTTGAAGGTACACCACCACGATGAGGAGGCTTCATTATTAAAATATTGTCACGATTGATTTGAGACATCAACTTTAATCATTTATATTATTAAAAAACTTTGATAAATATTATATATTTTATTATAATTTGTTTTATTATTAAAATAGTGAGAATCATGAGTTATAGTTTTAGACATTTAAATTAATTTTTTAAATAAAATAAATAATCAAAGTTGATATTTTGAATCAACCACCACAAAAAATTAAAGAAAGGAGCGAGTAATACTTGCTTCTCGATTGCAGGTTCAGCCAGAACAGCAGTACTTGCACTTTCTCTGTTCTTTCTTTTTTTTAATTTCTGTCCTGGAAATTACAAAACCATTTTTCTGAACAAATCTAATTTGTACACAACCATGAAATAAATAAATTTTATTATTCTCAAGAAATTATGAAGTACGGAGTACTTCATTTTTTTTTTTGAGAGAGAGATGCGGAGTATTTCATGTAGTCGGAGCATCTTTGTCTTCAGAGTTTTCCTGGCCGATAATTAACTGGCCCATTTACGATGCACATGGCCGAAACCCGAAAGTACTGTTTCTATGGGCCTTCTGACAAAAAGCCGTCCTGCTGTTGACTCATGGGCCCAAATCCATTTCTGGAGTTATGCATCGACCGCTTCGTACCCAGTCCACTTTTTCTTTCGTGTCGCCGGAGTAAATCAACCGAACTCGCCGCCTTCTCCGTCGCCTCCGCCGTCACCGAGCTTGTCGTCGCCGCCAGCCATGTCGGTGAGTGTCTTCAAGGCCTGGCCTCCACCCTCTGCCTTCCTCCTCTTCGTGATCCGAAGCCGTAGCCTTCTGTTCGTGCCCCTACTCATCGGCGATGTTTGGCCTGACCGCTTCCCCCCTTCCAGATCTTCGAGTACAACGGGAGCGCCGTGGTGGCCATGGTGGGCAGGAACTGCTTCGCGATCGCCAGCGACCGGAGGCTTGGCGTGCAGCTGCAGACGATCGGAACCGACTTCCAGCGGGTGTTCAAGATCCACGCTAAGCTCTACATCGGCCTCTCGGGCCTCGCCACCGACGCGCAGACGCTGTGGGTTTCTCGGAGCCTCCTTCGGTTTGACTGCTTTGTTTGGTTGGCCTCGCGCCTCTTCCAGGTCAGGGGAGGGGGGCCGTGCTTCTCAATTAGGGTTTGGGTTTTGATGTGAATGCTTGCTTCGTGTGGTGCGCAGGTACCAGAGGCTGGTGTTCAGGCACAAGCTGTACCAGCTAAGGGAGGAGAGGGACATGAAGCCGGAGACATTTGCTAGCCTCGTCTCCGCCCTCCTCTACGAAAAGAGGTGAGAATTTCCAAGTTTATATAGATTCACCTGTAGGCACAATATGATAATAGGACTTCATGAAGGAAATTGGGCTTGTCACTTTGTCATATCATGTTATCGTGTATGACAGTTTGTCTGATCTATGGGTGTTATATGAACAAGTTCAAGATAAGTGCAACTGAGTTTATTGAATTTCGGTGTGTGAGGCTACTGTTAGTTTAAACGTTTCAATTTTTGGCTCTTGGTTTAAGTTCTCAGTCATGCTCATTCCCAGGCAAGGTGCAATTCTTATATGTGGTTGTTATATGTGACATGAAACCTATTTTTGAAGTAGGATTTTTTATATACTGAGACCCTTTGTTGCTGATCTGTGGAGACAGCTAACATATTTGTTTCGTGATGTATAGGTTTGGGCCATACTTCTGTCAACCAGTTATAGCTGGTCTGGGAGAAAACAATGAGCCGTTCATATGTACCATGGACTGCATTGGTGCCAAGTATGTCTCAGTTATCCTCCCTTTATCTTTCTGCTGATTGTTTACTCACTGCAGAGTCCACCTGCCACTATGCGCGACAGATTGGTTATAGAACTGTGAAGTGTACAAACATGAAAATATCTACTTTTCATGAAATATGTGGTTTTGTTTTGGGTGCTTGCCAGGAGGCCTACTAAATCTTAAATGAGGACTTACCAAGTCATATTGTTAAATTAGGGCAAGAGGGCCATATTCTGCTACCATTTTGCAATTGAATCTCATAAGTGACCGGGGAATGTGCTTTCTGATTTTTGGGTTTTCCATGGAGGCTGCATAGTTATATTGTTAAATTTGATCTAACAGGGGCACATGGCCATGTTCCATTTCTCTGAAATATAAATCTCATCACGTTTAGCCTGCTGATAATGCAACAATTTTTTATAGCTGTTTATCTGGCCACTATGTTTCTTACACAGATTAATTTTATGCAGGGAATTAGCGAAAGATTTTGTGGTATCTGGTACTGCTTCAGAGTCACTCTATGGTGCTTGTGAGTCCATGTATAAGCCAAACATGGTTAGTTTCCTAACTTAATATAGTGATTCTTTTTAGGTGATTCATTAAAATAAACTTTTGAGTAAATTTTCTTCAAAAAGGATTCAGTGATCTTTTACTTTTATCTGTCTTTATTGAAATCATGTGAGTC
>BCLG01004969.1:11014-25025 GCA_001602295.1 Zoysia matrella | reverse complement strand
TTTTTTTTTTGGCATCTTTCAAGTCGATAGGTCAATCCATATTCTACTCACTCTTCTACTTACTGAAAAAAATAAAATATGATCCAAAAGTTGAAAGTTATGCTGATCAGGTTCATGACATAAACTGTGGAATTATTGGTCTATATACAAATAGAGAGATTCTCAGGCATGTGATTAGATTGTCGTAATCTCGGGAGTAGTTGGTGACATGTTCTGATACACCATGCTTTGCCAGGTTTATGAGCTAATGTGTGCTAATTTATTGATTTTTGTTAGAATTCATATGTCCACTACACTGCATGATACTCCAGCCATTCCTAGAATTAGTTATCGCTTTTAACTTTTAGATATCATTTTTTTACTCTGTCTGATTCAAAAAAATTGTAAAAATATCGTTTATTTTGTTTTGAATTGATTTGTCAATAGGGATAATTTAAGCATGATTTATTTATTGTTATATTTGAACAAAAAATTTATATAAGACGAAAGGTTAAATGTGATGCCTAAAAGTTAAAATCGATGGTTATTCTAGGACCAAGAATGCTTTGCAGGATGTCAGCGACGTCATTGTCTAAACCTCATTGATTGGTCGGCTCTATTATCTCTAGCTATGTTGTTTCGATCGATAGATTGAACTTATTTAGTTTAGATTAAGAAAAGATATGGTTTGGTGTGTTGGATGCTTCCATAGGTACTTCTATAGCCACAAGTTGATGCCTTCCCTATGTAATCGGAGCGCGCCGGATAGTTTGAAAACTTCTATAAATCCCAGTTTAATTAGAGGATCCAGGACCTTGACAGGGATCTCTTTACCTGGTCAATATGTTCAAATGGAAAACGACATTGGTACAAGGAAATCTTTACATTCTAGAACCACGCGGCATTTTTGTTTGACAACAATTACTTTCTTCACAATTTCTGGGACCACGAGTACAGTTCTATCTTTGGAATTCGTAGCAACTTCTACAATGTACAGAAGAAACTCAAGTCTGCCAATTCTGAATGTCTTTGTCGGAATTTTGACACTTAGCATCGGAGTAGAAAAATGTTGTTACCGTTGAACCAGCATTCATCGGCATAAAAAGGACAGCGGTTCCAATCTCCCTCAAATAAATTTTATCTCCTAGTACTAATTAATCAGCCTGACCTGATCAAAGATTGATTAGTTTGATGGGTCTCGTTTTTGTTTGCTGCAGGCCAGTAAAGAAAATTGTATTGATTAGCGCATCGAAAGTGATTGTGGATGAAGAACACTATCACTTGCAACTTAAGATTCTCCTGTTAATGTTGACAAATTTTTTCTTATATTTCTAATTTGGTGGATTCAAGTCGAGATGCCCACGTGGTGCAGAACTCTCAATGCGTGACTGGTAAGAAGGATTTATGGAACGCCTCAAAAATAAATTGGAAGAGGTGGCAGACTGGTTCAAAATATACATGCAACAATTTTAGACAGTTACTGGCAGAGGCCTTCTTAATATAATTATCTTTGTATCCAGCTGACGGGTAGTCCAGTTAGACGGCATATAGCATCTCTGATTTAAAAGTACCTGTTTCAAAACAAGAAAAAGGAAAAGCTAATACCCACAAGAATATATATAACACTATCAAAAATAACAATAGCAATGAGATTTTATGCCTCAATGTCAAATCATCCCTCCTTTTATTCATGTCGCAGGAGATAAAACTGTTCTGAACTTCTGATGATTGCACATGCGTAGATTCCTAATGCATGTGCTCAAATCTCTATCTTAATTATATCTTCTTATGGTCACCTCTAAGTATAAATAATTAACTGTATTATAGGAAGCTCAAACGTGCACTCAAAGCTAATCTAGCGTATGCATTCGATGTCTATCTGTAACATGTTTTGTAAAGTCAAGTGGACCTTAAAAATTGACTTGTTTGAGTATCTTTGATTGAAAGAACAAGCACAGCATATCGTTGGATGGAGATGCAGGGCGGCAATTAGATCATACAATAGCTAGAGTACAAGCTAGGAGATGTCTTACCTTACTATATGTGTTATCATTTTTACTGAAAAACAAACCTACTTAAAGAGCTGATATTTTAGTATTAGTTATTCGTTCAGTATCAAGACTTTGTACAGCACATCTCCTTCCTCCTACACATGGGGAGCAAGAGGGCCACACAGACAGTACAGCGCACATTGCCGGGTCACAAAGGCACAGCCGCATTCATTGTGCACTTGGTCCATTGTATCTAGTCCAACGTATCCCTAAAGGAATGGCCAATCAAATAAATTATTGCATCAAACATAATCAGATGGATGAGTACTGAACGAGCTGTAAGTCTAGAGTTAGACACCTTAACGCTATGAAATCAGTATGTTCCGCAAAGGAAGTTTAGCCAAGCAACTAAAGAATTGGATAGGTACAACTATGTATAGTCAAAAGTTCGACATGATTTAGGATGAAGTTGCCCTAGCTACATCTTTCGACGGACATGTGAAGATCTTTCCCATCTGTTCAGATGTTATCTTCACGCAGGGATGTACTTGTGGCCGGCGCTCTAGATTATCATTACTAGATAATAGAGCATTAGGTGCATCTCTCATGCTAGCACACAACTCTTACTTGAATGATAGCGATCCTTTTCGAACCCAAAGAGCGAGAGGGAGAGAAAGATTTCAATCAACCAATTACACACGCACACATTCTTCTTCTTGATGTAGGAAATTTAGGGCTAATTACTTTGGATCTTAAGCCTAGATTAATGAACATACTTAATTATAATGCGGAATTTGAATACTTACGTTCTGATGTGAGGTTCTCCATGGTGCTCGGGTGTAGATGTGAATCTCTATAGTCGTTCACTGGATCTGCACCTTTTCCTTTTTTCCAGTGACAGCTCGTTTTGCACTGGCTTGGTGACGGCTTTCAGATCCGTTTCAGCACCTTTGAAGATCGGCTACATGCGTGCACTAGACTAGGTTTTGCATGGCTGGACATTCTGTTATGCATTATCACTTAATTTCGTGATTAAACTTAATTCTTAAACTAATGCATTTTATTTTTATGCTTTGCAGATCATTATCCCAACAGTTGATACAGCGACCAACTACCCACCAAACTATGTGTGATCCATAAGGTTTGAGTGGGTTACACGCTAATCAATCAAACTTCTGATACATGATTATGATAAGCTGCCTTCCCAACTACTGACATTAACTTTGTTATTCATGCGTCATGCCCAATGAAACGAATTGAAAGTCCTATAGCTATAAAGAAGAACTTGCTTATTCCTAAGAGCAGAGAGTATATACTCCACTTTATTGATCGAAGATTCATCGAACAATCCGCTGTTGTGCTGGACTAGTGAACCTTATCACATCATAGACCAAATACTACAGTGAATACTCTGTCCGGTAGGAGAACAAACAAAACTTACCTGCAGACATGCTAGTTAAGTAAGCTACTCCTACTAGGTAGGCAACTGAGGAAACGACACCAATTATTTGGCTATTCCCCTTGATTCATCAGACTTCCAGCAAGATTGGCACTGCTATTCGCTCACTCTCAGTGAAACACACGTTTCACGATCTCCTTCGCACACTTGGCAGGTCTGTCATCGTCTACACAGGTGCACGCATGCGCAGGACACTGGCAGAGATACCTCCAAGCTCAGGATACCCTGATTGGACACTGGGCAGACAGGTTAGGCAACTGGCAAAAATCCAGCCATCGCTCGCCGAAGAGAACAAACTTCACAAAGCATGCAAAAGGAGGGCACACACGTCGATCTCTGAATGCATTGCGACGAGGGCGTCTCGGTCACGAGGGGACAGCGTCGATGTCAGCATTTATCCGCGCAACTTGGTAGCCTGAACTTGGCATCTCGGTCAGTTGCAGAGAATTTCTCCCGGCCCTCCACTTGGTCGATCGATCGCTCTCGTCGTGGACAACTTGGCCTTGGGATCTTCAGGTACTTAGGAACATCGGCGGAACTCAAACTATTCTAGAATCAGACTTCTGGGGGTCTTGAGTCTCTTCAGAGTCTTGACACTTGTACAATTGTAAACAGTAGTGCATTCAATGAACATATGAAACACAATTATATAGTTATATTCAACACATTTCTGCAGTTCACATGATTGTACTATAAGGCTGGCACACCTATTATTGGATTGAAAGCAAAGGGATAAGGCCTTCAACTTGTGATCCTTAAGGTAGTCAGGTAGTAGTGGACATGCATGGCAAAGTGGATCGGGACTGCAGCTAAAGACAGTAGATACGGATATAAATGGGTATCTAATAGGTAGTTATAGGTCATCTTTCTAAGTATATTTAGGTAACTAATTGGTATAAATGAGGTAAAATTCTAAGTTTATTTAGAAGATTTTTTTGGGTCGTGGGCCGATCCACAAATTTGAAAATCTGCATCCTAACAGTAGAGTCCAAAGACTCCAAACTCATACTTCCAGTGTTCAGTGCACAGCTGCAGCCTCAAGGACAGATACCGGCCGGGACTTCTCCACAATCGCTTGCAGGCAAATTTACATGTGGAAAAGGTTCGGGAACCAAGAGATCGACAGGCGCACTTGTTCGGTCGGGCGCCTAACAAGACAAACGGAATACGGCTTTAGTTGACTGATGATGACTGGTTAAAAAAAGCAGTTTCTGGATTCGCTCCGTCTTCTTCACTGATGAACAGCCGAACGCACTAACAAATTCAGAGCTAGTAGATATAAAGTGATGAGAATCACGAACAGACATCGGCGATCGATCGATTCCGTTCCAACCTGTTTCAGTTTGCGGCGTTGATTAGTTATATACGTACCGTCGATCGTGGAACGCGTGTCTGCGAGATGGAATGGAACTCGTTTTTAGGAAAACGGAAAGGGAGGTGGCGAAATTGATCTGCAAGTTCAGAATTCAGAGAACTGGTTTCTGAATTCTGACGCCCGGATCGATTGGTGGTGGTGACTGTCAATTGAGAATGGGAATAAAGAGCAGAGACGTTGATGGCGAGATCCTCATCGAAAAGGGTTAGTATTCTCCATGCATGCACCCAGATGCTTTGCAATTTGCCTTGCTTGTGGATGCTCGATTCTTGAGGTGCTACGAGTACATTGAAAGAGATGATTCTGGTTCGAACTGAAGCGTTGGCCCGTTGGCCTTTATTCGTGGTCTCGATCAGTGTTGCCTGGTAAACACCCAGGAATGATCATATTCAGGAGGTGTTCCAACTTTCCAAGTTCCGACCAGTACAGTCCGTTGAAGCAGCAAGCCGGTTATGGAACTGTAGATAAGTAAGAAATGCATGTTATAGCTTGGTGAGATGTGGTCTCCTCCAAGAAAAACTACAAAATTTCTGAATAGTTCAAGGCTTCCTGAAGGATTACAAATGCAATCAGCAAAACGAAAATATTTGTTATAGTTTTTGTGTGTATATATAGGAGTACAGAACAGCACTGCAAGGATTTTTTTTTTGTTTTACATGGCAAGGTGAATCTCTTTCGGCCTGTGAAAAATATTGAACGAATTCGAGTGCGTCCGCAGGGGCCCAAATGTTGCGGTCCAAACCTCAGCGCAGTCGGGGCCTGCAGGCTGTCGTCCGGCCATGTGACGGCTCAGCCCAGTAAGGACTAGATTATCAGCCCATATAAGCCCAGTCCAACGCGCGAGAGGACTCGCTAGGGTTCCGCGCCTCCGTCCCTGCTATATAGCCTTCCGCACGCTCGCGCCGCCTCCTTCACCCATCTTTCTGTCTCTCTCGATCTCACGCGCCGCCGCCGGGAACGAAGGAGGAGAAGCAAGAAGCCTGCGACGATGGGACACTCCAACGTGTGGAACTCCCATCCCAAGAACTACGGGCCTGGATCCCGCGTCTGGTAACTGACCAACCGCTCTCGATTCCCCCGTTGTTGCTTCTTTCTCACGGTTCTTGCGAAGGCATGCGCTAGGATTTTAATGACCTGATGGTGAAACCTAGAGGTGATGAGCTTAGGTGATGGATCTAGTTTTTGACGTCGGCATGGAACGGTTCGCTTTGGTTCATGTGACATTTGTGATTATGACCGTAGGCGTATATGCGTGAGGTGGATGCTGCTCCTATGCTTGTCGAGGCCTTTGATTAGTTTCTAGAGTGTCAGTTGGGCTAAATTTCAAAGATCTGCCACTTGTCAGACATGCTTATTTTGCGCCCGTAAAGAAAAACGATTTTTTGTGGTGTAGCCTTTTGATCTGGTTGACGTATCTAGCTCATATTGCTGATTCTGTCACGGTACCTATGTTAGCTATAGTTAATTCGTGTCTGCTCTGTATATATTCTGCTGAACGAAAAGGAAAGCTTTTGTTGAAGGATCATCATGACTATCAAATGCATGTATGAATTAGGTCGTTGTGCGAGTTATTTTCTGAGTTAGTTTTTGGCGTGAAGGAATTCATATTGGGTAGAACATATGAGATGACTCACAAATGTTTTGATGTTTTGCAGCCGGGTCTGTGCGAACCCGCATGGACTGATCAGGAAGTACGGCCTCATGTGCTGCAGGCAATGCTTCCGCAGCAATGCCAAGGACATTGGCTTCATCAAGGTATACTCCTAGTTTTTTATCATCCTGCTTGTGCTGTAAGATATGTAGTGTGAACATGGTCTGGATGGCTTGAAATGCTGTGCCAAATTATCCTGTGCATTTTTAGCGCTTTCATCTGATAGCTTGTGTTCTTCCACTTGCAGTACCGCTGAAAACTTATTGCTGAGCTGGTGTCATGGAGATCTTCAGCTGTGTCAAAGAAGCTATCGGCCCTACAATAGATGGCTTAATTTATGTTCGTAGTGTTTTGTTGAGCCTAAAGACTGTATGCTAGAAAATTCTTCTTGTTTATGGGTTTGATGTAAACCATGTACCAATTGAATCGGCTCTAATCAAAGATTGAAGTTTTTTGCCACATTTGATATTCGGAGCTCTATGGCCTCTGTCCTTCCTGTATCATTGCGTCTAAGTTACTGTATTGTCGGCTCTATAATATCGGTTAAATCCACCTTGCTGTATGTACAGAGTTTGATATGGTCATGTTTACCATTTTATCCACCATTTAACATGTTTTTTGCTTGATATTTGGTGTTACATAAAATATGGTTTTATGGTGGTGGCTCTTGCTTTTTGCTTGACAGTTGGTGTTATATAAGATGTCTACTCTTATGTTGGTGGCATCTTAGTGGTTTCAGTTTTTCGTTTCTCTAGTTTGTGTGCTTTATATATGTTGCGTCTTTTTAAAAAAAATTTGGTACTCTCTCTGTTCCCAAATATAAGTCATATATGTTATTTTCACTTTTCAATATATATTTCTCTTTTTTCAATACATTTTTTCTCTTCTCAATGTGATGCTGCGCCCAGTTTGTTGAAAATATGGTTTTCTTGATCCTGTTGCCCTTATACGCGGAAGGAAGATTCTGCAGCTGTGCTGTAAATATATTCTATTTTCTATTTTGCGTTCAATGTGGATCATATTCTAAGGCTGTGGCATTCTTTATGTACAACTAACATTTTTGAAAAGAAAGTAATTCGTATCTTTGGATACTCAAAAGTTTTCTGCGCTGCTCTCTGAACTCTCTGATGTTCTATCATTGGCAAAATTTAGATGACACTTTGGTTTTACTTTTTCCTTGATATGCATGTTTTTTTATAGTTGATTAAAGAAGGATCAGATGTTCAATTTGTTATGAGAGAGCCAAGGCGACATGCTGCGTCTAATTTGTCAAAGGCTAATATGATTTTTCCATGTAGCCATAAAATACTGTGCAGTTACTGGACAATCTGGATCACATTCTGAGAGCACACTGTTAGTCCAATGTGCAATGTTACTTATGATTTGGAATACAGGTACAAGAAAATTGACCACATTTCATCATCTGCAAGACTTGCAGCTAGATTTCGGTATGTTGGTTTTATTATACCAAACATACCATTTTGGTTTTGAAGCAATGATGACATGGAATGTTTTTGTCTTGATGCGATTCTGAACAGAAATTTCCATGGTGTTGCTGTAAATATTAAAAACTACCACTTCCAATTTTCTGACCAGTCTTGATAATGAAGCTAGACATATCTTTTAGTATCTTCTAAACAAACTGAATGTTTCAGTTGCCATTTATTTGATCATTCTTGGCCTCTTTCTGTGTTTATATGTAATGTTCTGTCACAGGGGACCATAATTCATTTAATGTAATTCATATTGTCAAAATTATAACTTTGTTTCTTTAAAACTGCTTGTTGCATAATTGTCCCATACTAATTTCATTTGGCATTTCACATTTGAATATGGGAACTATGACTTGAATGATGGCATTTACGTTACACTGATCTCCACTGTTCTACCCCTGCCAAGCGGAAAACAAGTCCCAGTTCAAATATACATTATTTCGGCCTGGATTCTAGAATAGTCTGACAAATTATTGTGCTTGTTCTACCATGATCCAGTTCTTATCAAATGATTGTCCGTGAGTCATTAATGCTCTGCTGATCATGTCAGGATAGTACCTTACTAAAGTCTGGAGGACAGCTAGCTTCCTATACTATACCTTTGGATCTCATGAAGAGCTGAAGAAATGAACTTGGCTCATTTAGAGGTACATATTCAAAGCTCTCTTCTGATTTGTAAGTCTGATTCCTAATCTATTTCCTCTACATAATTGATACCAGCTAGACTGCTGACGCTTCCACTAACCGTGTTTGTCATGCTTAATACAAAATGGAGCATGTCTTTAGCTGTTTAGATACCTTTGGCATTCGTCATGTGGATTTTTTATTCTCAACAGCTTAAAGTCTAGGTAGAAGTTACATGTAAATATTTAAGGTTAGTTTGAATTCTATAAAGCATTGATATGATTCGAAAGATTTCAGATGTGGGCACCGAACTAAAATTGTAAACTACTGAATTATATAGTTAGTTTGATGATTCATAGATGAAGGGCTCCTTTGGAACACGGGAATTTTTCCCGTTTCCTACATTTTTCCTCTGAAATTCTTGCGTTCTAAAGGGGGCCAAAATAGTGTAGTATATCATGTCACACAATATTTGAATATTTTTCATTCCACAAATCTCTGACTTCAAAATAAGATGAAGGATGGTACTGCAAAACAAGTTGATATTGTTCCCTTCTATTTTATTTGTGACTTGCAAGCACTTCTCCTCCATGATCACCATCTCTTTTCTTATTTCGCACAACCTCATAATCTTTTCTTGTAACTAACAGAACTGTTGTATTTGGAACAGTATTATGTGTTTCGTTCTTATGACTTATAACTAATCATATGGGTCATTAGTGAAAATTTAAAATTTATAGCCTTGATTATTGATTCTCACTTAGTTTTAGACCATGAGCCAATGACATTATATTCTCCTGCAGCCATTGAGACCTTAGTAAGATAATGCTGTCTCTTAATATTGCTCAATGGGCAAACGCTTCCGTATGCAATCTTTCTGATATATGGACAGGAAGATCTCGAAGGATGGGACATTGCACTCGAGGTGCAAACTACTACTGCATAGCTGTCATTCTACTGTAATTAAGATTAGGTTGAAACTTGAGTCAAAATAATATACGTGAAGATTCTCTGAAAATGCTGTATAAATACGTGTTGTCTCCTGCATTGTGCTAACAGGAACATTGCCAAGTCTCTTCACATTAGAGCTTTGAGTTGTAGGAAATAGATTAGAAGCTTCAGAGCAATAGAATGGAGGCAAAATTTACGTCCCTTTGGAGCGAGGAATCTGAGATGATTGCTCACCTGCAGTCTATGCTCTGGAGCAACAGTGACTCTGATGTCAACCTTCCTTCTCCCAACACTAGCACAGATTCTTGTGTCACCACAACCATAATTCCAAGTAGCTTACCACACATTGAAAATGAGTGCTACAGTGCAGTTTCTTTGGTGAACACTGCTGCGAATTGGCATCTTCATCAGGGTGAAACTGTCACTGCAGCTACTAATGCAGTTGCCGGTGATAAGAGAATATTTCCTATAGATGAGCGAAGGAATAAGAGCAAGAACACTAACAAGAAACCCCGTACCATTGCACAGGTAAGTCAAGCGAACTCACTGAAACGATTATGATTCTGTACTTAAACTGTTCTGACAGTACCCTTCATGAACTTATTTCAGTTATCGAGGACCTTGAGTTCAAATACCCTTGATGATAAGGCCAATAAGAACAGTTCCTGGTACTGCAGTTCAGAAAATGATTCAAATAGTCTCTGTAAGGAATCTGTAACTCCGAAACAAAGTGGAAGTTCAAAAGATCGTACCAGGTCCTCAAAGAACTCACAGAGCCTTTATGCAAAGGTCGGTACTCAGTAAAATTTTAGTTTCGCTCTAAGCATTGAGGCATAAGTTTTTTGCCTTCTGATGGAGTTATGTCATACTTTTAAGCAGAAGAGAAGAGAGCGGATTAATGAAAAACTAAGAGTGCTGCAGCAGCTGATTCCCAACGGTACAAAGGTAAGCTCTCTCTTGGTGATTCTTAAACCTTTTGGCTTTGAACGGCCCTTTAATAGAGCTGACTATAAGTATTCTCTTGCTATTTGCAGGTTGACATCAGCGCTATGCTGGAGGAGGCCGTTCAGTACGTCAAGTTTTTGCAGCTGCAAATAAAGGTAACAGCACACGTCTCAGTTAAGTCCGATCTGCAAATGGACAAATGATACTGCCAAAATTCTTCAGTCACCACTCATCATTGCACATATGCGCAAAAATTTTGATATTGATCCAAAGGGGAAAAAAAATTAGCTGCAGCAGTTCAGCTGAATGTTCACAATACTTTCGAATCGCTTCCTCTAATGGTTTAGAACAATTTTTCAGAATGTTCAGGTCGTGATATCAAAATGAAACATATACCGTGTGCCTGTTCAACGTTTTGCTCAAAAAATTAAACATTGGAAATAAGAAACTTTGGATGACTCGTCTTGATATAGTTATATTTTCTTGAAAAAAAAATACGATCACTGCTCTCATTTTCCCTCCCTTTTGTCCTGAACAGCTGTTGAGCTCTGACGAGACATGGATGTACGCGCCTCTCGCCTACAACGTTGTGGGCATCGATCTCGGTGCGAGCGAAAACAAACCATGACTGTATTCGCTGAACGGATCAAAAGTAACCCTTGCTCTACATCAAATCTTTCAGTTAATTCTTGTATCAGCAAGAATTCGCTTGAAAATAAATTTAGAGCTATGATTACCTTCTCTCTGTGATGAAATATAAATGTACTTATCAAACATATCACCAGTTTATAAAGTGGTGCGCTGATTTTTTTTTTGGGGAAAGAATGGATATTCAAATATCTTTTTAACTTTTTTTACTGGGGACATGGACTCGTGAGACTGTTGGCATCCCAGTAGTGAATTAGTCACTGTCTATTCAAGAGACAGTGCTAGCTTTCGTATTGTTACGCAGTTGGGCACCAGCATAAATAGCACCGCGAAGCTGGCCATTTCCGCATACACGCCTGCACCAGTAGTATTTGATTGCCACCCTTATGCTTCCCTGGCAAATTCGAGCTTCGCCAACACCAGTTTATGGTGTCTTTCAGTCAGAATGAATTGATTTATGTTGAATTACTACACGATTCCTATGAAATTTTGAAAATATGTTTCAAAGAGGGTCCTAATACAATTCTCCACTACCGATACAATGCAGTTCAAATTTGGCGTCGAAATGATCCATAAATGGTACACATTCGCATGTTTGTGATATGTGAAGCAACTAGTTCATCAACCCCTGCAGCAGGTGCACCAAACTTCAATAAATCGCCTCACCATCCTCCAGAAACTACAGATACCAATTGAATAACGCATCATTTATTCCGATCTGATATCGGAAATATTTGATTATTAATTATATCATTTACTATCTAGGCTAGACTATCCCAATAAATACCCCCCTTCCACCATTTAGTTTAATCATTTTAGAGACCGGTCAACGCGGCCTGCTGGGGAAGAGAAGGAACAAAACTGCAGAAGCGTCTGGAACCCATCAATCCAGGAGCCTCTACGACTTAGCAACTATTTCTTGCAGAGGGCTCAGGGCAGGAAGCCATAGCCAGGGGCGGAGCTACCGTATAAGCACTGAGGTCACAACCCAATGACTTCCGGCAAAATTAAAAAAAAATCGCTATTTAACACTGTTTAATAAAATAATTGATTTTATCAATCAAGTTAGGTGGCCCCGTCGTTGCACTCACAGGCTGACTCCGCCCCTGGCCATAGCTCGCCCGTCGTAGTTCTTGCGCAAAGCCGCTGCGTAAAGCACTTGTGCAGTCTGTTGACCACCTGCTCAGATGCTACTGCCACGTGTAGATGGTCCCTCGAGCAAAGCCTAAAGAATCCTTCAATGGAGAGGAGTTGCGTCCAATTGAAATGCCTCTTTTTCTATGAACACTGTGCAAATACTCTATTTTCCTTTATGTATATTATTTTCAGAAGTATTCTATTTTTGGTTTTGCCACAATCAGCAGCAAACCGGCGCCCCATTCATGTGCTGATAATCTGGAACCAGCGGATCAGCATCGTGCAAGTGTTCAGTCCGGCCACTACATGCTACAAAATGTCTGCTTCTGAACGCGATGGTTCATGGGTTGCATGTTGCTATTTCTGAAGGGGCGAGCGAGCGATCGAGTCGTCGCTGTAAAATTCAGTCAGCTCTGCAGTGTGCACAAACAGTTGTTACGCGTGGTTCACTCATATTACTATGTGACCATCCCGGACAAAACACAGTCTCCGTTTCATCCTCCGTACTTCGTCACTTATATAAGTAGTTTGGCTGGCACGTGTGTATAGATACAAATTTCTGCTCTTTGTGTTCCAACTTCTTTACCCATCCTTCTCACATCCGCTCTCAGTTAATTAGAAGAAACAGTGGAAGAAGACAGTAGACTAGGAAGTGAAAGACGAAAAAGCCAACAGTGTTTGCGTCGTGCTAATCAGCATGGGTTTTGGAACGAGTGGCATCAGGAACAGAGTAAGGTGTGGCAAAGCCGAATACAGCTTGGATCGAGATATATTTGGCCATAATGTGTGTGCCGTTATGTAAACTGAATTGTACTTTGCTTGACAGGCCGGGAAAACTAGCGTTGCGCTCAGCAACTTGAGAGCGACAGACAAACCGCAGGTTGCTGACATAGCAGTATAGCTCCAAGTATTGGGTTCTATTTTTTTTAGTAATTACACATTGTATTTCAATGATTCAATTCAGCAAAGTGGATAGGCCGGAACTTCAAGAACTATGTCGATATATATTATGACACCCCCTTCTCCCGGAAAAATGGTAGGATCTTTAAAACCAGGTTGATTTGGAAAGTACTTATGATTCTAGCCTTCAAAATTTCCTATTCTGTTACCAAATATCTTTTCTATGTTATTTCATTTATCTAACCCAGCTATAACCCCTTTATACCATAGCTCTGTGCATCACAACCAGCCTATATGAGGGGTGGAATCCATGTGTTGTGCCAGCGTGTTACTCTCCATTTCAATTTGCACTCCCATCCCGCTCTCCTTCAACAATGAGGTCACTTAGATACTTCATTGTACAGTCACACGGCTCCTCTGATTCTAATACTACAGAGCAAATCACGGTTTAGGAAGGGGTGGCATCTGGAAAAGATTGTGCGGATCATGGACTTATGGTCTACGTTAGTTGGGTCATTATAAAGATCGACCTTGAAGATACCACAGGGTAACGAAGGCTCAAAATGGGCCTTGTCCATCTTGAACTAGAACCACTCACAATGATCCATTAGCTATCCAAATAACTTTCACTGGTGACGCAACCCAACTTGATAAAGTCCCAACTTTTTTTTTTGAAGCAAACTGGAGGGGGAAGAGAATATCGCTTGCAAAACTTTATTGATTATTATGAAAAAAGCAGCAATGTACATAGCAGAAAAGAAAAAGAAAAACAAAGGATTTACAAGTTATATTGTATCCATTTTTCTAGCTTTTCTATCTGTTTGGCACTACTACAAAACACATTTCTCCCAACACCCC
>BCLG01004968.1:0-24771 GCA_001602295.1 Zoysia matrella | reverse complement strand
GCTTAGACACCATCATATGCAAACGGGGGGGGGGGGGGGCAAAATCAACTATGCGATGTCCGTATAGCCATCGATCCTCCCAAAAGAGAGTTCGATTCCCATCTCCTACATGAGTAGACATGGCCAATGAGAACAGCGCATGCACCTGTCATGGCACCTGTATGGCACTTGATCCTTACAAGTGGTATCAGAGCCAAATGCTCAATTCATAGCTTAACCACCTTGAGAAAGTGATCAGGAGTAATGGAAACAAGTTTTTCATCAGGATCCGGTAGTGGCTCATGGAAGAACCGCTTGCTAAGCTATCTATATGCCACAAAATCGGCAAATTCAAGCCCTAACATGAACATCTCATTAAACTCTTCATCTAGCAATTCTTTGAGTGCTATAATAATAAAAAATTCTTATTATCTTGAGCTTATAGATGCTTATACTCACTTTAGAACCCTTGATGGTGAATTGATAGGGACTACCATGCATTGATTACATGAACCTGTTGAAAAGATCAACTCATTTGAGGGGACTCTCAAAATTTCTCATGAAGAATCCATCAAGAAGTTTCTCTCCATCAAGATAAAGAGTTCTCTATCCTCACATGAAGCTATTCTCTATCCTCACATGAAGCTACATCAATAAGAATGATCTCAATGCCTCTACATCAAGTACGATTGATGGAACATATGCTCATCACACTCTTGAGTTACCGGTTTGCAATATCTCTAATTCTACTGGTACTCTTTTACTCTTGGATGATAATGCCATTGCTAGTAGCATGTTAGAGGATTCTTTTGATGTTCTATATGATGAGCATGACAATATCATTATGCTTTCTAATGAAGCCAAATGTGATCTATATGATCTTATTGATAAGCTTGTAAAATGAATCAATTCTTATATGCAGCGTCATATCCCAAGTGATGAAATTGTCAAGAAGAAAATTGATGCTTGGAAAGCTTATCTTGAACTCTCTGGAGGACAAAAGTCACCAAGGGAGGATGAGGTTAGTACTAGTGAATCTTGTAATACTTTAGCTACTAACACCTCTTGTCTCATGGCTTCCAACAAGGTGAACTATAAGAATGGTGATAAACATTGGGTGCTTGATAGTGGATGTACTCAACACATGACCGGCAATTGCAAGATGTTCACCACATCAAGGAAGAAGAGGATAAAGACAAGGTGACTTTTGGGGACAATTCAAAATGGAGAATTAAAGGATTGAGCAAAGTCGCCATCTCAAATGACTTATCCATATCAAATGTTATGCTAGTGAAATCATTACGCTTCAATCTTCTCTCGGTAGCTCAATTGTGCGATCTCGGCTTTACATGCTTCTTCATTGATAAGGGTGCTGAATTGATCAACAAATCTTTGGGTCTCACATTCAATGGTTTTCGACACAACAATTTATATATCGTGGATTTCTGTTCAAATGAAGTTGCACCGCAAACTTGTCTTATTGAAAAGTCCTCAAAAGGATGGTTATGGCATAGGAGGCTTGCCCACATTGGAATAGAGCAATTAAAAAAGGTCACCAAGAAGGGATTGTTTCTCGAAGTACAAGATGTTTCATTTGAGAAGGACAAATTATATACTGCTTGTCAAGCAGGAAAACAAGTGCCCCTCTTCATCCTTTCAAGAACATAATGTCCACATCAAGACATCTAGAGCTTCTTCATATTGATCACTTTGAACCAACAACGTATAAGAGTCTTGGTGAGAATCTCTATTGCATGGTGATTGTTGATGACTTCTCTAGTACACTTGAGAGAAGACAAATCTCAATCAATCTCCAACTTCAAGAAATTCACAAAGAGAGCTCAAAATGAATTAAAGCCAAGATCAAAAAGGTTAGAAGTGATAATAGAACCGAGTTCAAGAATTCTATCATTAAAGATTATTGTGATGATCTCGATATCAAGCATGAGTTCTCGGCCATATACACCCCGGAGCAAAATGTTGTTGTAGAAAGAAAGAATCGGACTCTCATCATTCTTGCTAGAGCTATGTTGGATGAATATGGCACCCTGGAGACGTTTTGGGCTGAGGCAATCAACACAGCGTGCTACATCTCAAATCGTGTTTATCTACACCGCTCATTGAAGAAGACTCCCTATGCGCTCTTGGTGGGAAGAAAGCTCAATTTGGCTTACTTTCGTGTCTTTGGATGCAAATATTATATCTTCAAGAACAGAAAGAGGCTAGGGAAAATTTGAGAAGAGGACCGACATTGGATTTCTTGTCGGGTATTCCGGTAACTCTAAAGCTTATCGTGTTTTCAATGCAACTACCAGATTTGTAGAGGAATCATGTGATGTGCAATTTGATGAAACTAATGGTTCTCAAGAAAACAAAGAACTTTATAGTTGTGATGTAGATGATGAACTTTTGAAGGAGGCAATATGGAAGATACCCGTGGGAGAAGTCCTACCAAGAGAAGATGATGATCCTTCTATGCCTCCACTGGAAGCTTTCTCCTCGACACAACAAGAGATCACTACATCAACAAATCAAGCTCAAGAATCATCAAGTGTACAAGCATCAAGAGAACTACCTCAAGAGTCTACTAACCCGAGAAATCAAAGAATGCCTACACCTAGTACTACACCACCATGTCCAACAAAGACATCAAAAATTGAAGAAGATTGTAGCTCTCCGCTCCAACAACAAGATACCGTTATCTCCAAAGAGCAAGCAATTCAAGATGCTCAAGATGTCTCTCTATCGCAAGCTCCACAGCCTCAAAAAGCTTCAAAGAGGCACAACCCCATTTCTCGAGATCACAGAAGTGACTTGATTCTTAAGAGTCCCTCTCTAGGGTAAAACTCAAGGGAATCAATACAAGACAAATTATACTAATGGTGATGCTGCTAATTTTGCTTGTGAGAATTTCTCTTTTCTGTCCTTGATAGAGCCCAAAAACATTGATGAAGCAGTGGAGGATCATAAATGGATGATGGCTATGCAAGAGGAGCTCAATAACTTTGAAAGAAATCAAGTCTGAGAATTGATGAAGAGGCCAATGCACAAGAACATCATTAGTGCCAAATGTGTCTTCAAGAACAAGCAAGATAAAAATGAGAATGTCGTGAGTAACAAAGCAAGACTTATGGCCAAGGATTACTCTCAAGTTGAAGGAGTGGGACTTCGACGAGACCTTCACCCCCGTGGCTCGACTTGAGTCAATTCAAAACTTGTTTTTTTATGCTTCACATTTTAACTTCAAATTATATCAAATGGATGTGAAGAGCGCCTTTTTAAATAGTTGTATTAATGAGCAGGTTCTCGTTGAGCAACCACCCAGCTTCGAAGATCCTAAGCACCCAACCACATCTTCAAATTGAAAAAACCATTGTATAGACTCAACCAAGCACCAAGAGCATGGTATGAGAGGCTAAGAGACTTCCTCACTGGCAAAGGCTTCAAAATAGAGAGTATCAATAACACTCTATTTACTAAACATGTTGATAATGATCTTTTCATTTGTCAAATCTATATGGATGATTATATTTGGTTCCACTAATGAAGCTTACAATGTAGAATTTCGTAAACTAATGGCTAAAGAGTTTGAGATGTCTATGATAGAAGAGCTTCACTCGTTCTTTGGTTTTCAAGTCAAACAAATGAAAGGGAGAACATTCATCTACCAAGAGAAGTACACAAGGGATCTTCTCAAGTGTTTCCGAACGGAGGACTCAAAGCCAATCATACTCTAATGGCCACCAATGGTATTCTTAGCCCGGATCAGAGTGGTATATCGGTTGATAAAAAACTTTAACATTCCATTATTGGTTCTCTTTTATATCTTACCGCATCTCGTTCAGATATTGTTGGTGAAAACAAAATGAAGACAATACTAATAAAGATGCCGGAATCATATATTTTATTAATCATATGAGATTTACGAAATACAGATTTCCAACATGACTGTCTTTTTCTGTCTTCTGCGTCGATGCTTAAGGAGTAATCTGACTTAGATAATGTAGTCTGCTAATTCCTGAGGCCATGCAGGACTCGCTCGGTTAATTACATCTACAAAATGGATCTGTAGAAAACCTCAGATTAAGCTGCGCACAATGGTCGTTTCTTCATGTAAAGTGTTGCGTCTTCCATGTACAATACATGTAATGCTGAATCTAATCACAACAGTGCCATCAATACTTTGGGTGCAAACAAAATCATTTGATGAAGTGGTTGACTTTCGTCTCGTCGGTGCCCAGTCACGTGGATGCCGGTCTTCATCTTCTCGGACGGTGTATGTTGGCTTCGCCTCATCGGTACCCGGCAGTGTGTCCAATCCTGTTGCATGGGACGTATTGATGAAGTGGTGAATTGATTCAGTGTCATTGCTTGGATGATGCTTGCTGTGAGAATGCAAGATCAGGCTCTTTGGTCACATATCCTCGGATATGGGAAACGTGTGAGCTGATTCTATGACATCTCTGAATTCGGCACATGATGTGGCTCAGACACGTGGCTCGTCCGTATCCCTGACTCTCAGACACAAGCATACTGATCATGTGAATTTTCTGAATTTAGTATGTAACCTGATCTTTCGGAGACATTCACGCTGATTATGCGGATTCTCCATATCTTCCACTATTTTTAAAATTAATAGGCAGACCGTTGATGCTCATACATGTGACACACCCGTCTTTCTCTGTTCACCACCACAATAGGGTAACTGCCGATGCTCATACATGTGAGACACCTGTCTTCTTCTGTTTACAACCACAACAGGCAGACTGTTGATGCTCAGACATGTGAGACACCCGTCTTTTTTTTTTCACAACAACAACAGGCAGACTGCTGATGCTTATACATGTGAGACACCTCTCTTCCTCTGTTCATGACCACAACAGGCAAACTGCCAATGCTAATACGTGTGAGACACGACGTATGTTATGTGTAGACAACATTGAGTTCGAGGAAAAGCCAAAAGATTATGACATCAAGCCCACGATTCAAGGCTCGAGTTTCAAAGAGTATCATATCAGGAAGACAAGCTGTAAAGATTAAGGATTTGCAGAGAAGCTCTAACCACCTTGACCATATTAATCCTATGATTTATTTCGCCCCTATATGGCATGAATGTTTGCATGTATTTTCCATGCGTTGAAACATTATGTAGTAATGATCTGACTTGTTATTAAGTATTTATATTAATGTCAGTTACTTGCTTTCATTAATAATAAATACCACCTTGTCACTCCGTCGGTAACCCCCCTTGTTGACTATAGGAATTCCATCATTAAATACTTTTAATGAATGGAAAGTTGCATTGACAATAGATTGCTTGGTAATCTCTTTTGATGCCATGCATCACCACACCATACACCAACATTTCATAAAATGTGTGCTTGGTGGTGTGAATAAAATAAAGTGGGTAGGTCATAGTGCAACATGTGTTAGGTGGAGAAGGGAAATTTCTGGTTGGAGGGCAAGGCTTCTAGTGGTGATTTGGTGATGCGTGTTAAGCTTCGGTCTAGTCCACATGCCGTGGACAAGCACTCGCCCTAACCGCATAAGGTTTAGTTCGTTGGACCTCAACATAGTGATTTCGTGCAACCACAAAACTTGTTATGGGCAGGACTTACCCTAACTTATTAGCATCTACTGTATGCTCAACTAGGTGGCCAGTAGGGCATCGGGGACCAAGGGTGGACACTCGGAGTGGAATGTACCCGAGCAATTCGACTTAGAGAAAAAAGAAGTACCTCAAAAATGAAGTACCTTAGAACTCAAAGAAAGTGAGTACTTGTGTTTTAAACCTTGGTTGCTTCCCGAGGTGGACATATGGGGATGGGCGGATAAGGTGAGACTAGCGTTACGTTACTCTCCTACAAAAAGTGTGTAGCCTGTGGGAAAAGTGTACAACCTCTGCAGAGTGTAAAATCTTTCTGGGAAGTCTGTCGTCACTGGTTATGACACACTATTGTCTAGGCTTACAATGATTTGTCTCTCATACCCCCCTTGATTGTGTGAGTGGGTATAGTTGCCCGTGTTTTGGAATGTGTCTGGATCGGATATTGGAGGTCCTTCCAGTTAAAACTTGGAAACTGACGGGAAATGTTTATTCTTCTCCAGGTTCACCCACTAAAATAATGGCAAACAATGTTTTGATCTTCTAGTTTAAAACCTTCTTTAGTGAACCATGCTGAAAATGAATTTTTGCAAAGAAATCCGTGTGCCTTGTTCTTGCTACAGCTAAATATGCATCTATAAGTTGCTTTTGCTTAGTATTAGAGCTTGCTGAGTCTCTTACGCACTCACCTGTTTGCATTTGTGGTTTTAGCCAGAGGGAGTTTTGTAGAAGACGACGACGTGCTAGATTTTCGTTCTGCTTCTCAAGTTGCTTGTGGATTTGGGTCTTTGTTTCCGCTGTCAGCTTCACCTCTAGCTAGCTGGTTAAACCATGATGGAATGCTTTAATCCATATTGTGTTGCCACTAGAGGTTAGTTATCAGGTATATTACTCTATCCGAAGTATGCTTTTGATATACATTCTGATGCGTTTGTGCGTATCAGCTATTGATCTAGAGACTGATACGTGATGCACAACGTATCTCAAAAATAGGGTACGACATGCGGCGATCTAGACGCCCAGGAGGAGAGGCAGAGGAAAGTGCCGAGGGAGAGAGTGCCTGTCAACAACCTTCCGTTGAGGCTGCTAGCAGCGGCCAAACAGCAGCAGGAAGCGGTGAAGACGACGAAGGAGGAGCAAAACCGGTTGGCAGGTGCAAGAGTTGTACGGTACAGTGGTGCTCGATTTGGAGGATGCGGGTGCTCAATCGGTGTTGATAGGCACCAAAATCAGCTCGCGGGTGAGTACAGATTGATCTTTGCAAGAGTTCTCTTGCGCCTGTTTGTTTGGAGAAAAAGGTGAAGTGCTGCTGTATGATGCAGCTCGTGATGCTGTTTTTGGTGGATTTCAATGTATTAGGCTTGATATTCGTACTGCCTGGTGGTTGTCTTTTAAGCTGCTGAACTGAGAAGAAGGCAGAAGGGTTGCTGCTAGTGCTTAGTAACTGAAGTGTTGGGAGCAGCAAGGATTGGCACACAGATAATCGGAGGTGCTTGCTAGTGCTCGAAGCAATGGGAGAAAATCAAGGGCAAGCTCAGGCCATTGAGAAAGTCCTTGGAAAACTTGTGGAGCTACTCCCTGAGAAAAAGAATGAGACCTCATCGCTAAGCAAAGAAACTGGTTCACAACTGGATCCTGTACAGAAACTAGAATTGATGCCAAATGATTTTAAATTGGAGGGTGTGAAGAACTACTTGTCTTGGTCCAGGAGAGTGATGTGATTGTTGAAGCTAAGAAGCTTGAAGGCTTTGTTAATGGTGAATCATCGGAGCCTACTGACAAGTCAAGCATAGAATGAAAAAATTGGGGTGCATGCCACTAATTCTTTGGTAGCTGCTTGGATGTTGAGTTCTATGACTCCAGCTATTGCGAGCATTGTCGATGCAATTATAAGTGCTGCAGATATATGGAAAGTCTTAGAACAAATGTATTCAGGAGCTGGAAATTTAATGTTGATGGTTGAAATAGAAGTCGCCCGTACTGTCGTTCACCGGCACAGTAAAATTTATATATACGGAGAGGGATTCGTGTGTTTTTTTTGCCGATGTGGCCTAGTCTATGAAAGACTCAGAGATTTGACTTGCTTCGGGCCACCACGAAGGTGTAACACCCTATGTCCATAGTAGAGAGTGGATTGTATAAGCTCGAGAAAAGGGGTAACAACGGCGGTAGAGTCCCTGGACGAGCAAGAACCCTAGAATGTGTGTGTGGAGTGTGTATTGTATGATGTGTCTGATGTACCGTGTCGTCTAAGGTCTCCGGTGCTCCTTTATAGGGGTAGAGCCGGGGTTACAAGGCTTGGAGCCTATGAAACCGGGCGGTCCCTGATAGGTTGGGTCGCGAGCATCTCTCTTTGGCGTCCTCTGGCGCTAGAACATCTTGTCGATGTCCTTCGTCCGTTCTTTGTCCTGCGTAGGAGGGACAAAAGTAGCTTTTTCATCTGCTGCACAGCGTCGGGAATCTTTGTGCCTATCGGGGGCTGATTGTTGAGGCGGTGCCCGACCCTATGGGGTTAGACGCGTAAGGCGGTTCCCCAACCCTCGGATGGTCGGGTTTTGTTGTCACATGGCCCCGACCTTTGGATGGTCGGGCTGGGTCTTCGGGCGCATCCGACCTTTGGGAGCCAGATGTTGTCTTCGGGCGGTCCCAACCCTTGGGGGTCGCGTTAGCTCTTCGGGGCTCAGCATGGTGAAATCCATCTTAGGCCGTGGCTTGGCTCGTGGGCCGTGATTCGTAGCTGGGCTTTCGTATTTATCTTAGGGTTATATGTACCCGAGGTATATGATCCTGACAGCAGCCCCGAGCCCTGCGCCATTTGCAATATCCGCTGAAGCGACATAGGGCTGAATCTTGACAGTTTTTGTATCTTGTAGTTGATCTTCAGCAGTTGATCCTATGGGGGCGCGCGAGTGCGCCCGTAGGGCATAGCCCCCGAGCCCTTGGACGATACGAAGAATCGGTCGGGGCTTTAATCTTCGTTCTTTGAGAAAAAATCTGGTGGGTGTGCGCGAGCACGCCCATGGGGCGTAGTTCCTGAGCCTCGGGCGATTTGGAGCGTCGGTTGGGGGTTTAGTCTTCGATCTTCGGAAAGGAATCCTTGTGGGTGCGCGCGAGCGCGCCCATAGGGCGTAGCCCTCAAGCCTTTAAACGATCGGGAGGGTCGATCGGGGGCTTAATTGTGAGGTGGATTTCTAGAACGATTTCTCGACTGTCAGGGGTCGGGGCCAATCTTGTTATTGGCCGGTTTTTCGAGATGGGCGGCTAAATTGAACCGGTCGGGTCGGTTATCCTTCATGATTAGCACCGCACCTAGGTTGAACCAAACCGGGTGGTCGGATTCCATGATCAGCGCAACGAATGTGGGTCGGCCCAAATGGTCCGGTAGGCGACCCTTGGTTGCGTGGGCGGTTGGGTCTGGCTCTCCAGAACACTTAGAGAAAAATGGGAACAGGTCCGAAGATCAGACGATTCCGCCGCATCCACATGGATGGTAGATATCAAACCTAGGAATTGTAACCATCAGGTCAATCGGGCGGTTGGACGTGTTGATCGGACGACCACCGGCATGTGTCGTTGCACGCGGATGCATCCCATCGAACTGGTGCTTGCCAGTCATTTACTGCGGTGGTAGGCGCGTGCGCGTCACATCCAAGCGACAGAGGCAACGATTTCTCGTCCGGGCCCACCCGTCCGTGAACGGGAGTCGAAACTGCGGGTGCCCGACGCCGCGAGCACCCATGATGTTGCAGTAAAGGAGCTGTCATGTCATGCATCGGGGATCATGGGAGTGAAAACCGGTCACCTCCCAGTCAATAACAGGGTGCGACGAGAGGTTCGTATCCCTCACCCCTGTTTCATCTTCGTCGTTCTCGCACTTCTCACCTGCGCTGCTTTCGCGCTCGAGTCTTCCGTCATCACTTGCTGTCGCCTCCGTGCTTGCATTCTCGCCTTCTTCTTTGTCTGTGTCGTCGTCTCGGATGCTGTTTGCTTCAAAGCCATTTCAACTAGGTGGAAGTCGACCACGACCGAGTCGATGCTCTCCACCTGCAAGTGCGCTGGCTTCCTCCAGGCGAGGACTGCCATCAACTGGCGGCCAGCGAAGGGTGAATAGGTGCTGGCGCCAGCGAGCAATCAAATCGTTAGCTTCACGTACTTCTATGAGCGTGGGCTTGCGCTGCCCACCTCCGACTTCTTCCATGGCCTCCTCTCCTACTACGACATCTGCCTCCACCACCTCAACCCGAATAGGCTGCTGCAGGTAGCCATCTTCGTCGCGCTGTTGGAAGGTTTCCTCGGCATCCCGGCGCACTTCGCCCTATGGAGGCATTTCTTCCATGTTGTGCGGTTGACTGTCAACCGTGGCGTCAGCCGGCACGTCGGGGCCACCAGTATCTGCCTCCGCAGCCAGGGCACGGGGGAGTATATCAAGGTGCAGTTGAAGACATCGGTGAAGGGGTGGGACGACGAGTGGTTCTACATCGACAACATCACCCCCCGACTGCCGGCGTTTCACGATGAGCCGGCTGAAATCCATGACTCATGGTCCGCCGCCCCATCAGCTGTCGAGCAGGAGGCGCTGGCGCCGCTTCTCAAGAAGATTGTGCAGCTCCAGGGCGGTGGTCTGAATGGCGTCATGGTGGTCGCGATGTTCGTGCGGCACCACGTCCCGCCACTCGGTCTATGAGCCCGGCACCTGTTCGACCACACCGGGCCCTACAACGATACTCGCTTGGTGATCGGGCGGGAGCTGTCAGAGGGCCGGCGTCGTAGGACAAGGATTGACTGCGACCACTGGTAAGTAAATTTTTTCGCAAGGTCTTTGTTGTTGGATTTTGTAGCATAGTCATAGCCGATCGCTGTTAGCATTGTAGGTCTGACATTGTCGTTGATGTCGTTGCTGGTGGACGTCGCCCCTTTGTCTGTGCCGGTAGAGCTGGTCCCAGCCCCAGTCGGTGCGGGCTGACTGCAGCGGGCGTGGCTCCGTCCAGGAGAAGGAGAGGGCCACTGGGTGGTGTAGGGAAGGCGGGATTATCCAGCAAACCTTCAGCCCGGCTCCATTGTCTGCCGTGCAGGAGGTGGCCGCCTTGGTGTTGCAGGTGCTTGCGGAGAGGTCGGGCGCAGCAATGTCTGAAGGGTCAGCTGCTGCTAGGGCACCGTCGGGCGGTGCCACCATCATAGAGGACTCTGAATCTTCTGATGACACGCTGCTGCTGCCCCATCGCCGCCCGAGGACGACGGACGACGCCCCTTGGTCCCCGGCCAAGAGGGTGAGGGTTGACGAACTGAGCAGCTTCATCGCCCCCCCCCCCCCCCCGACTGCATCATCCAGCCCGCACCCGCTACAGCCAGAGTCGCCTTTTCTGACCCGATGGTCGAGAGCGTAAGTTCCCGCACTTAAGCTTTTTTATCGAAATAACTCAACTAGTGTTCGAGTGTTGAACTTATCTTGTTCATTTTGGTAGGGCCTCAACGACTCTCGCCATCGCCCCCGCCTCCTCCGCTGCTTCCGCGTCGGGGGATGCGCCTGCGGCCGACATAAGGGAGTCCAACCTGGAGGGCTCCGTTACGCCGCCTCCATTGGTGCTGATGCAAGACCCACCGGCCGGCGCACCGATGGCTGAAGAAGTTACGCTACCGCCTCCCGTGAGCTTTGGCGTCGAGGGCCAGGAGTGGGCGGTGGTTGAAGAAGAGTTGTCGCCTCCCCCGACTGGGGGCGCCGAGGGGGGTGACAGGATGGCGATCGGGGAAGATGAGCCGACGTTGACCCCGACTACAATTTCTGAAGAACAGGTGGGACCGGTCCTGACTCCTTCTGTCGAGGAGCCAATGGACGCGGCCCCGACTATGATTTCTGAGGAAGCGAGGGACCCGACCCTAGACGTTGTTGATGAGCAGAGGGAGTCGACCCTGCCTAGGATCGATGACGGTCCAAGAGAACCAACTCCGCCTGCCGCCGAGGAGCAGGGGGAGCTGACCCCGACCCGCCGCCAAGGGCTCATGGAAGACGCCCCTAGCTGCCGAAGAACATGGGGAGCTGGCCCCGACCGGTGCCGCCGAGGGACACAGGGAGCGAACCCCGGTTGCTGACGAAGAAGGCCCTCAGGAGGAGGGCGAGAAAACGGCGGCGGCGGAGGCGGCTAGCACGCCGACAGCCACGGCAACCGTCGCTACGCCCTCGACTTCCAGGGGCCAGTGATTGAGGGATGAGGAACTCCCCTCAGGCGAAGAGGTGGCGAAGGCGATGCAGCATTACGACGGCCAAGTTTATGAGGTTCGTCGATTTGTGTAGGTAGCCAACGCCAGCCTTGACAAGATGCTCGGTGAGACGACCAAGTGTCGAGAAGTCCTCGAGGATTTCCACCTGCACTATTGCCGGGTAAGTTGTGCATCTTTAGGTTTTTTGGTACAAACCTTTACTTGTCATGATGTTGATTTTGAGTTTCCTGTAGGAGAACCTTTTCCGGGCTGTGGGTCGCCCACTTGAAAACCCTGGGCTGCAGGCTGAGGTCGACGCCCTCCGTGAGGAGTTGGAGAAGACCAAGGCTAGCTGCGATGCCTCAAGGAGGGATGACATCTAGCTCCACTACCAGCTCAAAGTTGCACGGGAAGCGAGCCATGTGTCGTTCGAGGAGGCCGAGGAGGCTCGGAAGGAGATCGCCAAGGAGCGCGTTGAGATGAACAAGGTCTCCTCCTATAAGGATCAAGGACACCGAGAAGGGGAGTTGAATCGATGGACTTATAGGATTCAATTTGCTACAAACTTAAACTATGAGACTCAAACCACAACAAGAGCAACCTACACAATTCTATTAGGCCAAGACCCCTAACAATGCTCACAAAGGTACGCTTCACTCCTAAAATGAAGTCTCTCTTGGTATCTCTTTCACGCGGGGGACCCGAAACCACTCACAAACTTGGCGTCATCTTGCACAATCTTCTCGAAAGCTCGAACACCGACTCCTAGCCGGTCTAGGCTGTCAAGACCAAGAGTAATAGGCAAACATCACTCATGTCAAGCCCCACAATGTAGCAACCGGGATTTTACTTACCTTTCGATAAGTCCCGATCTCCCGTGACATTGCCAATCCCAAGAGTTTGGCAAGCACGATATCACAAGCGACCAATCAAGAAACCATAACAAAAATATTAAACAAGAAACAAGAATAGAAAAAATAGCAGGTCAAAGTGAAATTATTAGAATAAAATCCTCCAAAGGGGTCCATCGGCACGCAGGCCGGAAACTTTCTCAGAGCAGATATATCTCTATCGTGAATCCAACAAAAGCAGCAGCGGAAGCATCTTCATAGCAGCGGTAGTGAACCTCCTCCACACAGGCTAGCTCGAGCGCAGGAGCGGACGTCACGGACCGTCAGAGACGTAGTCGAAGTTGAAGCTGAGAGTATTCTCTGAAAACAACAAATTAGAAAGCCGTGAGTACGAATACTCAGCAAACCGCGTACTACTTAACAACAATGTATGCATGCAAATGGTTTCAAGGGTAAAGGCATGGCTCAAGTGCTAAATGCAAGTTTAAAACATTTTATTTTACTTACAAGATGCAAGAAAGCTTTATTTTCAAACTTGTCAAATTTTATTATCTTGCCCCGTAGAGATCTCCGTTATCTCGGACGGGGGTTCATTTTAATGCCGATGTAATCTCCACACTCGGCCACAGCTCAAAGACCGGAGTCCAAAATATTTTGAAAAAAGGAGAGGAGGAAGAAAAACAAGACTACTCAACGAGGAGCACAACTCAAGGGGGTGTCCTTTCAAAAGGACGTGGCAATGCGCATCGACTAAAACTCTGCAGAGGTTATGCACTTGGACCCACGAGATGCGTCATCGAGAACTACCGTCGTAGCCTTGACGAACACACAAGACCCGTCCACAAGCTTTAACTGGCGTCATCCGTCCTCCGGGATTAGGATCCCAAAAGCCTACGCAATCGGGTCCTGGAGCTGTGAAGAGCCTACCACTGATCAGGTGGGGTATCTCGATCTCATGTGGGGAGTCAGAGCTCTACACCACACTAACACAACACCGCCAACCCACAGGTAAACAACCAATCTCGACAAGCTTCAAGATCAAGCCAACTGCCCATATAGGGTAACGTGGTGTGCAGGGTTGTCAACTGAGCGTACAAGCCTCGAAGGACTCGGTCCTTAATTACCGGGGCAAGCACCAATCTCCAACCTCAACGCCAACAACAAGTCTCACAGAAAGATCCCAGCCCGGATCTTTCCGTTGTACCCGCAACAGGTATGCCCACAGGGACTTCCCAAAAGTCCCCCAGCTCCTCATATTCCAACCTGCCTCCGCTAAATAGTTATGTATAGTTATTTGCAATACTCACACATTTGAAGCACAGTTCAAAAGCATTTAACACAAATTCTATTTTATAGTGATAGGTGTGAGATGAAAATAAATGCAACTAAGCATGGCTAAGCATAAAAGTAAAATAAATGTACTAAAGCAATCTTAGGGTTAATATTTGTAGAACAGTAAATAGGCACGGCTTAGGAATGTTGCTAGCTCATTTTAAAATAGTTGGCATGCAAATTAGGGTTGCAAACAAAATATGCAGTTTAAAATACTGGGTAAAAGTGGTCAAGGAACGCGGCTTGCCTGGCAAATCGGGATCGTAGTCAGGATCCGGATCGTCGAACTGATCGGGCTCGCAGAACTGCTCCTCAGGAACAGCAGCTAATCACAACACGAACAAGAGGGATTAGACACTAATTACGCGACAAAAAAAATAGAACCGAAATTTAAATCTAAATTGAAACTACTAGACTAAACGTGCGCAAAACGTTCCCGGAACAACCCTACACGACAATTGCAACGAAACAAATTTAACGGAGTTTCACTTGGATTCCCAAATATTAACTGCACAAAAGAATTTCATGACATAGAAAAACCTTGAAGACTTCGCACTGAACGTGACTTGCCTGATGACATCGAGTACCTCAAGCATTGGATACCTATCGATACACAGAGACCAAAGTGGACAGGCCAGCTCACAATCTCTCTCACGCAGCACTGTCGAGACAGAAACTTGCAACCGACCTTCTCTCTCTGCTAGAAAACACTGAGCAGAAGCTTTCTTCAACCTCACGACCAGTGAGAGTCTTCACCTGCTCGGACCATCAACAAACCCAACTGAAACCTCACAGCAAGCGGACGAAAACGCACCAGGCCCCTTTGAACTCTGAACTAGAGCACGATCAGCACTAATCTGCCTAGACGATAACAAGTACGGGTCACAGAACGCTGGGTCCTGACACCTCCTACAACCTCCAGCACGCAGCTACCACCGAAGAAACGGCACCGGCTACCAAATAATCGATCCGAAAACACAAGCACAACCACAACTACTGACACACGGAAATTGATAAACTAGATGAAAAGATGGAGTAGCTCACCACTACCGGAACTGACGATCTGCTGGCTGCGGACGAAGACACAGACCAAGCAGGGGAAAATCGGGTCAGAGCGACGCGAATGGAGCACACATCTCGGTCGGCGAACAGCGCACAGACGGAGATGCGGAACGGGGACGACACGCGGGACGAAAGGGTCGGTGACCGGGACGCTGCTACGCGAGCAGATAGCGACCAGGCGATGCAAACGACGAAGACGGCCTGGGGACGACGGCGAAGAGGATCGGCACGCAGAGGGGAGCGGTTGTAGATTTCTCTGGAAGGGGGAAGGAGAATGGGGAGGATAAGAATGAGAGGGAGTATTTATAGGAGGGGTTAGCAAGGGATTAGAGTCACTAATTAATCTCATCTAAAAAGCCCGCGGGCCAAATTATTTCAGAAAATAATTTTAGCCCCAAGGAAAAAGAAAAAAATATGCAGACTAAATTATTTCGGCACCGGAACAATTTAGGAAGAAAGATTTTGAATTAAATAGAACGAAATTTGGGACGGATGATTTTTGATCGGAACAGAAAATTGGGGTCAGACAATTTAATTGGAATGAAATTTGGGAAATCGCTACTTTATTTAATTCGAAAATTTTGGAATGTTACACACAAGCTCTAGAAGCACAGAACCGGAAGCGCCCCTTGTTTCAAAGAGAGGAGGACAGGTTATTCACATTTAATTTGATGGTCAGAGGCGAATTGAAAGCTAAGCAGTGGTAATTAAGACCCCCGGGTGAAAATAGGGATGTCTCCTACGTTACCCATAATATGTGGAAGTATCGTAATTTCATAGAGTCATTCGATCTGAATGCTCCTATCACTCTCCTACTAGCACCAAAGATCTCCAATCTTGTCTTGTGCTCTTTTGATGGTGTCTTTTGGCCTCTCACAAGTTTGCTCCAACAATTTAGACCTCAAGCACATGGCAAAATGTCCGCCTCCACGGTTTAAATAGGTTCCAAGCCCAGAAACAACCGTTGCAACGTGATGTCATAAAACTGATGGCTTTTGCTAGTCACCGAACTGTCCGATGAGCAGTCCCACTAGACTGTCCAGCGCACCACCGAACTATCCGATGACTCTGTCTTCTCACAGATCAGGAGAACAACCTCTTTAGAATCCATTCCATATGACATCGTACTGTTTGATGCATACCTCACCAGACTGTCCGGTGACTTTCACTTTTGAACTTCTAGAGACCTCTTCTAGACTCCGTCTTCTAGCTCACATGACTGTCTAGTCATTGCACCATAGGACTGTTCGGTGACGTCTTCTCTTCGACTCCAGAGAGTGACTCTCTCTGGTCTGGCTTCTTCAGGCTCACCGGACTGCTCGGTGACCTCACCGAACTGTCCAATGACTCTTCTTCTGCTGCCTTCGTCTTCAACTTGACTTCGGTTTCGCTTCCTCTACCATCTTTAATGTTTTCTGAGGTAACTAAGAGCATTCATACCCTCTAACACTTGTATGACACGAGACGAATGACTTGACCCCCCTAATAGTACTAGCGGTCCTATGGACTCTCTAGCTAGTCCTTAGCCTTGGTCCTCCGATGCTCGAAACTCCTCTTTTTGAAATCATCCTTATCATCGATCGAGGAAACACACCATGATGTAGAGATTTGTGAGGTGATACCTACAATCACAACCGTTTTCTATGGTGTTCATTCAATCACCAAAATCAATTCATACCTTTTAAAAGACTTCAAAGGTCATGAAGCTTACAATCTCCTCTTTTTTGTGATTGATGACAACCATAGTACCCACAACAAATTTCAAACAAGATGATATGAGATAAAGAAAGAAGCACATCTCGAAGAAAAACTTACCTTCTTACCTTGATGACTCCCCTATGAAAATTTGCATGAGTTCTCCTCCGTTGTCTTCTTTTTGAAACTGGATGTCTCTCCTGATTGTGAGGACTCTCATCCTTTGTCATCTAATAATACAAAAAGATGGCATCGAGGAAGCATATAGAGAAGAGAGATGCTAGATAGACAGAGGTTAGTGCACGATAGATATAAAAAGAAGCACAACCACTAGAGAACCTGCAAGACAATCGCAATATAGAGAATCATACATAATAAATCACAAGGGTTAGTCTAGAAACCAAGTGAATCTCAATGCTAAAAGATCAAATAAAACACAAGCTCATCAAAATCTCACAAAGAGCCAATAAAATCCGCTAAATAGAAATCCAGAGCCCTATCTACCCACCCACGGTCTGCCCCTAGACAGCTAGCCTCTCAACAGCGATACAACCACACGACACACTCCCGACACTCTAGACCTATGGAGATCTAATCCTCTTCAGGCGTGGTTGGAGAGTCGGGTGCAGTGATTGCTGGTGGCTGCTCCTCTAGTGCTGGCTCTGCTGCTGCTGACTCATCTCTTGACTGCTCTGGGTCATCGAATGCACTTAGGTCACAAGACGACATCAGGGAGGGTTCCTTGCCATCAACTGAAGCTGGCTGAACTGCACTGGCAAGGGCCTAATCTGCCTCATCTGTAGTGTATCCGGCCTCAACCTGGATAGCTGCATATGAAGCACTGGACTACTCGGCTGTGGTGGCTGCAGGCTCTGCCTCTAAAGACTCTGGCGGTGGCTCTGTCAAGAGACGGGGAAAACAGGTGCAAAAATAGGTCTCGATGGAAAAAATAGGCCGCGGTCCTTCCTCTCAACTCGTGTTCAGTTTTTTAATAATGAACGTCCCAATACACTTCTTTTGACTCAAAATATTTTTGGTACGTATATCTGACATTTTTTAGAGAAAAACCGAGAAAAATGGGTGCAAAAACAAGTCACGACGGGGAAAAATAGGCCGTAGCCCAAACTCTCAACTCGTGTGCTATTTTTTCAAAATGAACATCCCAATCCACTCTTTCAGCACAAAAATATTTTTTGCTGGTATATTGGCAATTTTCTGGAGAAAACCAGGAAAAAGACTGAAAATGGGTCCGATGGAAAAAAGGGTGCAAAACTAGGTCCAGGTGGGGAAAAACATGTCACAGTCCTTCCTCTCAACCCTTGTTCAGTTTTTTAATCCCAATCCACTCCTTTTGAACCAAAAATATTTTTGGTATGTATATCGAATATTTTCTAGAGAAATCCGAGAAAAAAGGGGCGCGAAAAACAGGTCTTGACAGGGAAAAATTGGCCGCAATCCTTCGTCTCAACTTGCGTTCTGTTTTTTAATAATGAACGACCCAATCCACTCCTTTTGACCCAAAAATATTTTGGGTACGTATATCGGACATTTTCTGGAGAAAACCAAGAAAACAACGGGAGCGAAAACGGGAAAAAATAGCCCGCAGTCCCTCCTCTAAACCCGTGTTGAGTTTTTTAATAATGAACATCCCAATCCACTCCTTTTGATCCACAAATATTTTTGATATGTATATCGGATATTTGCTGGAGAAAACCAGGAAAAAAAAGGGGCTTGAAAATGGGTCTCGACGGGAAAAGTAGGCCGCAGTCCAAACTCTCAACAGTTTTTTGAAAATAAACATCACAATCCACTCCTTTCGGCACAAAAAAGGCCCTCCATATGAACGCTGCCACTGTTGGAGTTTCTCCTCTCTAGATTGCCTCATGGTAGCCTACAGCTCCTTATCATCCTCCTCATTCACATTGCTCTCACCTGCAATATGCTGCTGTCTCAGGGTCTGTCTAGCTCGGTCCTTCCTCCGCTCGGCGATCCTATCAACCTCCCAACGAAAATAGTCCCGCACATCGGGGAGAACGTGAGGACATCCCACCACATTGCAGCCACGATGTGCCAAATGTTGCTTGAATCTCATGGCACCTCCCCCTCATTTCACGCTCTTGCAATATTGCAACGGAACCCCGGATACACATTCTCTCCGTGTTCCCACACCGAATTCGACTGATCCTCCATTCCTACGTTGAACAAAACTATGGAAATAAGCATCTATGTTTAAAAGGTTCAAAGAAATCGCCAAAAATTGAGAAAAATCAACCCTAAATGACCAAGCCCCCTCTCTGGCCAAAAACCGGCTTGATCAGCAGGCTAACCGGGCTTACCACACGGCTAGCTGCTATTATCGGCTGGTTAGCCGACTGCGCCGGCTAACCACGGAAGCCCACCGGCTATCCACCCTTACCAACCGGCTAACCGCGACTTCAGGCCGGCTTACCTCTACACAGAGGGCGCGACGCGGTGCACCGGCTAGCCGCTGAAGCTGCCCAGCTAGCCGCTTCAAAACTTCGGTTTTCGCAGTGGCGACGGCGGACGGCGGCGTAGATCCACGGACGCGCTGGGGGAGCTCACGGACGACGCGGTGGAGAAGGTCACGGGCGCAAATGAGTGGTTCTGGACTCCAGGGAGAAGATAAGGTAACTTATATATTTTTTCACCTAGTTTTTTTACATATTTTTTTTCAAAATCCGTCAAATTTTCAAAATTCAAAAAAAATTGAATTTGAAAACCGGTCAACAGCCCAAACCGGACTGAACCGGTTTGACCGGTTTTCGCGAAAACTGGCCCGGTTTGGGAAGTTTTGTAAACCTTGCTGGTACACTGCCAGCCCCTCACGTTTTTACTTTGCTTGGTTATAAGCACCCAACTTTGCACATCTAGATGTAGTTCAATCTGGTAAATCAATTCTAGAAAATTCCTTTAGAAATACATACACCTATTTAGGTATCGTATCAATGTACAAAGCACTTTATATTTCCTTTTTACACTAATACTACACAGAGAAACTGTTAGTTAGAGTCCTCCTAATTCAAAGAAGAACCTCGTGTTCTATTAGATAGTTTGCACGGCAGCACTTTTAACACAGGAAATCAATATCACTCACATGTTCTTTTGTTCATTAAAAACCTAATGCATATTTAGGCAATCCTTAATACAAATAGCACCTTGTACTGATGTTTTATAGTGCTGCAGAGTAAAAGAAAATGTTAGTATAAGGTTCCCATTATTTAAAGTGAGCTTCCTGTTTTGTTAATAGAAATTAAGCTGACAGATATGCCTACAGCTGCTATGAATAAACTCCGTAATTCCACTTTAATTATCATGATTATCTACTGAACAATTATTATTCCATATTTTCACTTAGGATAAAAAAACGGATTACATGAACCAAAATAATCACCTAGCAGTTTTATTTATGAAACAAAGAAAATAAATAAACTGTAGATTAATATGCCTTTATAAAACAAGTGCTTAAGTATGTTTAAAAACATGTACTGGCTGTGAACTCTGACAATGTAGCTCATGCGTCATGCATTATTTCAAAATGTGCACCTCTCATTCTTATTTGGTGTTTATTGCAGCTGATTTCATTGGATCGTTTTAGTCGGATTCTTTGGTGTTTCTTGATGTGAATGTGAGTGATTCGATGGAGGGCCTCATCGCATGGAGATTGACAAGAGAAGAAAACTACAAGATTACAATCTGATCACATAACTAAAGATGCGAGACAAGCACACCCCCTTGATCATTTTGATCCTATGTTTGCAAATGAAACAAAGTGCCTAAAATGTAGGATCAATATGTGCAGAATTTAATGCAACTAAAATTTGCTCATCGGGTAAATGGTAGATATTTGCTATTATTATTCATGTCTACTTTTTTGAGCTAGTTAGTATTTTTCCTTGTAACCATAGTATGGGTATATTGATGGGTTAATCCATAGGATCACGATGCAATTTATTTACATCATGTACATATGCTTAGTTGCAGGTCTATAAGTAAATATAAATATTAATGCACACCTAGTAATTATTAGTGCAGTTAATATTGTTTAGAGGAGTCTTGATTGATAAATGATATAGTTGAGTCGGTGTTGACGGGTTGTCATGATAGTGAGTTAATGACGATGATGATGTTGACAGTTAGATGGAGATAGCTGGAGATTGATTTGGGAGACCCGTCACATCATATAAGGACCGGTACATTTGACTCTTGATTTAAGGAAATATCGTGCGACCATAGATGCCGGTATGGGACGGCTATAGCCAAGTAGTTAGATGGAAGCTACCTTGCTTCTTGGAGTAGTCTCACATGGATAATTCACTTATTGGATGTATCCAGAGAGACCTCAATCACTATAGTCTTGGGCCCAAGGTTTACCGATACAATGGATTGCATCCTCGGGACTATCGACCCAACGTAAGGAGGACTAGCCTCTGGGGTCGTAGATCTGGGTAAACAGGGACCAATGCTTTTCAGAGAAGGCAAGAATAGCGGACGATTTGTGAAAAAGTTATATGTGATACCAATGTGCACACTTCGTGAGTGCATGGTGCTAGCTACACCACAGATGGTCGCTCATAGTCCATGGGTACATCGTACAAACTCTGCAGAGTAATAAATCTATTCGAATAGCCGTGCTTGCGGCATCAAGCTTCTTAATGATGGATCTTTGTTTAGAGTAGAATAATAAATGACTCACATTGGTTTGCATATAGTGATTGTGCGTGATTAGATGGAGATTTGTATTCACGGCTTGGTGGTCGTGAATGATTAGGAGGTCTTGACATGGAGGTCAAGTACAATTACTACATGTGACCTAGTTATGCATTTATTTAATCATTTCAAGCTAGTAATTCTCATTAACAAACTTTAGACTGTTCAATGCTCTTTTACGCAAAATTAAAACATATTATCTTGTCCTTCTTTAGCCATTCATCTATTATAGTATTGTGAATATTATTAACCTGCATAGCTTGCCTCCGTAAATTTGCTTTCAGATTTGATAAAGATTTGTGGTGAGGTACTGTTGGTATTTCTAGGGGATCAACTTCCAATCAAATGCCTGTGGTTGGACATGGGGCATTCACGCTGGGATATTGATTTCTTGGTTATTTTCCGTTGTTTGCAACTCTGAAGGTATTTTTGTAGGCCTTTAAGCCAATGAGTTGTTAAAGTTTCAAAATAAATTAATAGCTATGTTGTACAGTTGTGGTTTCAGTGTGTTATTCGTGAGTACTTGCCACTGATCACGGGACAAGTACGGTAAACACGAGATTCTAAGTAGTTTTAATGACTCGGGATGCGGCAATTCAGAAGAAGAAAGTTGTATTGCAGCCAAGTAGATAGCGGAGACAGCGGCATTAAGTGGCTCTGCAGTGCCACCATTGCCGGGTACAAAAGGCCTCACTTTGGTGCTGCTTCCATGCTCTCTATAAGGGGCTCTACAAACTAAGGTCAGCTTTGATTAGAAACCAACAACTTGTCATTTTAAAATTAGTGACGTCATAATAATTCAAAATGAATAAAGGTGCTAATTTGCATATACTGGAAAGACACCCAGCAAGTTGACGAGGACATCAACACCATCGATACGTCCTTCTCCCTTACACAACATGTTTCGGTTACAGGTCCTATGACTCGCGCCCGTGCACGTCAACCTAATCATCAAGTAAGTTCACTCTTAAGCTTATGTTCAATATCTTTAGACCGTGAAAATCCGTGTACTCTTATGTTGCTTAGGAACCAAAGAGAAAACCAACAAGAGATGGAGTTGCGCAGGCTGGATTCGGCTCGCAGAACAGCACCAACTTGTAACGCCTGCAACAATTTCAAATAGGCTCCGTTTTGGACGTTCAAGTACTTTCTGGAAAGCTTATCAAGTCTACTTTTCAACGGATCCGACCACACCTTCATACGACATTGAAGTCAGTGCCAATCAATATTTTTTTATAAAAAGTGCTGCGTCACCCTAACTTGGGCTGTTGGCCCCTGTACCAAGTTAAGCCCATTAAGGGCGCGTCTAAGGTTTGAGGTCGACCTAGCACCCTCAGGTCATCCTCCACCCTATCTAAAGGCCTCAGCCACCACAAAGAACACTCGGGTTTTGATAGATTGAAGTTTAGCCGACGCTACTTCGCTTGCAGCGCGTGTGTCGACTAGATCGCCCGTCTTCTTGCCATCGGAACACCACCATTTGTTGTTTCATCAGATTAAACTCATATTTTTATCTAGCAATTCAGTACTTTTTCATCTCGTTCTTGCTTGTTCTATGATTACTTGCAGGATGAGTGCCCTGGTGGTTGGTTGATCTTGCTCCACAAGATCGCGCTCACCTTCTGGAATCGGTGTATCGGTCGCTAAGGCGCAACATTGTGAACATTTGTAGTTGGGCCGTGAACATCGCTTCCTTCCATCAATCATGATTACCATCTCCATCGAAAGATCAGGACCGAATCTCACATCACGTGGTATCAAAGCTCAAGGTTATTCGGTGAGAGATTTCAGATCCAATCTGTTATCTACCTATAGTCCAGAAAAGACTATAATCCCATAGCCTTTTTATTCTGTTTATTAGTACCATATAGTTAAGGCTTGTTGATTCTTCGGGTGCATCGTTGTGTCGAGTTGTTGGTCTTAGTGTCTAGTCCTTTAGAGTTTCGAGTTCTTGTCACGCTCCAGCGTTGCATTTGAGTCTCCAAAATCAGCATAATCACCATCCCTATTTTTGGAGCACTGCATCTCATTGGTCTATGCACGTCCTTAGATCAGATCTACAATAGAAGGACAAAATAAACTTAGATCCGAGTTTGTTGGAAACAACAGATTCGGGTAACAGAATTTATAGCGAAAAAAACAGCCATGTCTCTATGATCCGTTACTTGTTTGTAACGTTTTCGCACAATCTAGAAAGATCCCTGCGTTAACTTTCCAACGGATGCTCACTTGCCAAAAAATTCCACCAGAGCACGTCGCAATTGCAAAAGAGATATAGCAGCTGCTATCTGTACTTTATTGCATCTTTTTGGGTCAAAAAAAAATGAAAAAAGCAAACAAAAAAAACAGAAAGAAAAAATAGAGAGGGTTGTTTGTTCCTTCAATAGTTTTTCCTTTGTGACCATCATTTGTGTCCAGGTTCGCGTCTCTAGCACGGATTTTAGCCTCGGACCAGCACAGTACCAGCCTTGAACGATTACTCAACCTGCTTTTCACTAACCTGGTACTAGTATTTTCCTTGTGTAACACTTTTAGTCATCCTATAGCTTCTCATATATCTCACTACAGCTGGACATTGCTATGCCGTGGTACCGATACATTCGTTTCCTTATTGTCGACTTGTTGGTAGCGTTCATCGTCATGTTGAGCAAGGTGAGAATATGTAAGAACTTAGTTGAACAGACTTGAAAGAAGTAGAGTGTGCCACAACCTCTATTTGCCAATTTGTTTTGCTGTTTGCTAACCATGATAGGCACAACAAGGATAAAGGGAGCTCACGACTTACATTCTCAATAATGTGTGAAATCGCATCAACTTTAGGTACATGATGATATTTTGCAAGGAGTCAGTTTGTCTATACTTTATTTTGCTGAGAAATTTGATCCTCATGCATACATTGATTAGGAGCTGAAAGTAGATAAAGAATTTGATGAACATGACTTGTCTGAGAAAAAAAGATTTACATTGCCTCTAATGCTTTGACTAAAGATGCCTTACTTGAATGGAAATATATTTGTAGGCATAATAAAGTTTTAGAATCTTGGGAGGACTTTAAACTTCATTTTAGAGATGTTTTTATTTCTTCATATTATGCTGATCATTTGCTCACTAAATTAGACAACTTGAGGCAAGATAGTATTACTGTAACTGAATATTTTCGGACTTTAAGGTTTGTGTAATGTTTGGTGACCTAGATAAATGTCAGAAAGTTACAATGAGTAGGTTTATGAAAGGTCTCAATTTTGAAATCCAAGTATCGCTCATCTCTAAAACTTACTACTCACTCTCGCACTTGTATTGGCTTGCTTGTAATGCTGAAAATTA